>CM040191.1:40470640-40713140 GCA_022606455.1 Callitettix versicolor | reverse complement strand
AAAAAAAATTAAGGTTTTTTTCCTGCATCACTGTTTAACCCAACAACCGTGTCAGTTAGGTTTGGAGTACTCTTTTAAAAAAAAAAATAAAGGTTTTTTAATGCTTCACCATGTTAGGCCTAACAACCATATTAGTTTGCTAAAGGAGTATTCTGTAAAAAAATATAAATATTTTTTACGCATCACTATGTTAGGCCTAACAACCGTGTCAGGATATGTAGCCTAGTATTTTTTAAAAAAATATAAAGGTTTTTTGACGCATCACCATGATAGGTCCAACAACCGTGTCAGGATATGTAGTACTCTTTAAAAAAATATAAAGGTTTTTTCACGCATCACCGTGTTAGTTAAGTTATGGAGTACTCTTTAAAAAAAATATAAAGTTTTTTCCATGCATAACCGTATTAGGCCCAACAACCGTGTCAGTTAGGTTATGGAGTACTCTTTTGAAAAAAATAAATAAAGGTTCTTTTAATGCATCACCGTGTTAGGCCTAACAATTATGTTAGTTAGCTTATGGAGTATTCTTTAAAAAAATATAAAGATTTATCACGCATCACTATGTTAGACCTGACAACCGTGTCAGTTAAGGTTTGGATACTCTTTAAAAAAATAAAGGTTTTTTTCACACATCACAATGATAGGCCCAACAATCATATCAGTTAGGATATGTAGTATTCTTAAAAAAATATAAAAGTTTTTTTACACATCACAGTGTTAGGCCTAATAACCGTGTCAGTTAATATACTTAGTATCCTTTTAAAAAATTTAATGGTTTTTTCACACATCACCGTGATAGGCCTAACAACCGTGTCAGTTAGGATATGCAGTATTCTTTAAAAAAATATAAAGGTTTTTTTACGCATCACCGTGTTTGGCCTAACAACCGTGACAGTTAGGATATGTAGCCAAATAATCTTTTAAAAAAATATAAAGGTTTTTTCACGCATCACCGTTTTAGGCCTAACAACCGTGTCACTTAGGTTATGCACTATTCTTTTAAAAAATGGGTTTCCAATCACCCAAACCCATGTTAGACGTATTTTTATTGTTTTACTGATCTGTAGATCAGTAAAACAATAAAAATACGTCTAAAATCAGCACACCACGGTACCGATTTTCGCCGGTAGCAATTTTGAGGTTATGTTGGTCACTTTTATTTTCGATTTTTATCGTACTTCTCCTGCTTTCATATTTTGGATTTTTGCTTTTGGGTACATAATAAAGCATTTTAGTAAGAAAAATATCGAAAACTCCAATAGATGCTGCACTGCATATTTACCATTTTTCATATAATGTAATTACACAAATATATATACTACCTTACAATTAAAGTATCCTAATAAAATTGTATATAATATATATATATATATATATTCTGCACTCTGCTTTAAAAACATTGAATAGTCTTAAATGAAAAATACCAGATTGTGATTATTAGATGAAAATGTAACATTAAAAACAATAATTTTGCAATAAATAAAACATAGATTAAGATTTGTAAAATGGGATTAGATCTATGTCCATCTCAGGTGCCTAAATCTCATGTTCAGTAAACAGTAATTAAACCTAACTATAGTTAACAGATGTTACAAAACTAAAAACTGATAATTATTTTGGGCTGGGTAAGTAGTATAATGACGTTTTGTAAAACGGGAATAGGCCTATATGTATCTCTGATACTTAAACCATATACGTACCAAATTTCATATCAATTGGTCCAGTGGTTAAAGCGTGATTGAATAACAAACAAACAAACAAACAAACAAACACACAAACTTTCAGAAATATAATATGAATTAGATTAGATTAATATTATGGTAATATAATAAGTTCATACGATAATGTAAAAAGTGAATGTCCAATATTAAAAAAATAATACAATAAATATTGTATTGTATTCGCTTCGCAGTTAATGGGAAAAAGAATCGAATAATATACAACAATGTACAGCCAGAAGTTGAACAGCGTTATGTTCGAATGATCTATGTGGCAATCATAACTTCCTTGTTGGTACATGAAAGAACAGGAAAAGATGTTTGGACTGTTTTATGCTATAAGTAATTGAACGTAAACAACACGACTTCTGTAAATAAAATCATTCAAATTATACCACTGACTGGTATTTAGTTAAAAATATACACTAATCTTTATTTCAATACTTGTATTTTAAGATAACTGTACGTATCTCTCTAAGTAAAATCGTTACAAAAACCATATAGGCCTACTATCTCTTATGAATATGAATGTCTGTTAAAATAGATATTATGTAGGTTATATAAAAAATAGGCCTGTCTTTGTTCTACTTCCGTATTTAAAACTATAACCTATACAATTAATCACTGAATTCTAACATTGTACCTTTTTGAAATATTTACATACGAAACATACTATAACTATATTTACAAATAATCATATTTTACAATTCATACCTAAATTAGGCTACAGTATTTACTGTTTACTATAAACAGAGTCTTTTAATCAATAAAATTTACTTATTAGAACTGGCCTAGATTGTGTTATCGATTCTATTTTAAAAACTGATTCGGTCAATACATGATCGGAAAAGATGTAAGGGCGACTTGTATTTTTTTATAAAATCGCTATCTATAACTGGACTTTATTATTTACTGTTTACTAAAAGCATAGTCTATTATTTAAACATTTACGTATTAGAACTGACCTAGATTGTCTTACCGATTCTACTTTCAAAACTGATTCGGTGAGTAATTATTTAATTCTTAGATAAAGTAATATTTTAAATATTTCTTTCAATGTTTTCTTTTTGTGGTACACACACAGTCAGTTATTTGTCTCATATGTCTGCATTGTTCTGTCCTTTCACGGGGACATTTATACTGCTTTGTTGGCAAACCTTTTATCGGTTTTAAGTCGGTTTTATTTTATTGAAAAGGCGGGTCCTTATTTTTGGTAAAAACCGATCGGAATTCTGAACGATCAGAATATATGAAAGATAATATCTACTCTAACATAAAACATAAAGTCTAATTGCAAAGAAAATTAGTGCTCTTTGGTGACGAAAAAGGTGAATGAATTCACGGTAACTAGAATACACGGTAACGGTTAAGAAGTACATGCGCAGTAGTCAGAATTGCATATGACGTCACTGGTGTTTACTTTCTCCAGGGCATCAATTCCAGTCAGCATTGAACACTGTTTTTGATACATGCATTGTACAGTTTGTTTGTATTTGGTGGTTAGGTTACTGTTTTGTTTGTTTATTTGATTTTGCTTGAATGTATTATTTCCATTAATTAATATTGTTTCTGTCATTAAATTACTAAATTAATAGTTTCGTTTTTATCTAAAAAAATTAAAGTTTTGTTAATTTTATGAAATATAAAAGAGTATGTCTGTAACTACTCCTTGTTTGTTTGGTAAAAATAAATGAAATTCAAAGAATCCACGAAATTTACAAATTAATTTTTGAAATTTAATTTTGTAGGCTTTATCATGAAATAGTATGACATATTTTGTTTACAGTTATGCAAGTATAACAATAGTTCAAGAATTGCTTGATAGATTCTTATATAAATAAATATAAAATTATAATTCAAAATTAAACTAAATACAGACAAGAAAGACGCAATAACTAGAATAATTAGTAAAAATGATATCCGCGAACAATAAGAAAATTCATTTTACATTGACGTGCGGTGTAGAGCTCAGCACCTCTAACGTCACGCCATCTGCGCGTGAAATTTGCCGGATATTCTAGATACCTTGGATGAATTGTTCACTTAAACAGCTGATTTCTACGACTACAGCTGTTATTTCGATAACAAGTACAATTGAGGTTAGTTTATTACCATTGTTTGCAATGAATACAGGTAATAAGAAATAAATCGTTTCTTAAATATTTAAATTGTTAATATTGAAATATTTACAAATTGTGGAACATAAACAGCTAACGTTATCGCTGTAGTTAATTGTGTTTTAATAACATTTCTTTTGGTATGAGCTTAGTGTCATGAATGGTAATTAGTCGGATATCCTGGCTTCAAAAATATAGTTTTAGAGCTATTTACCACACCTGGGTACAACAACTCTAGTCACTGTAATAAATAATTATAAACAAAGAAGTATACAAATTTTAAATCAATCCCTGACCGACATTGCGGTATCGTTTTCTTTCAATTTTCTCTCGAGAAGGAAATCAATTTTATTTCTACACTCGCTATTATAAAAACAATTTATGAACTACTTTCCAAAAACTATGTTTCGATTTACCGGTTTTTATTTCAGCAGCTTCGAGATGGATTTTTAACGGATATTAACACTTGAGAAAGTTTTGTCAGTTGTTTTATTCAGTGGACAAACGTAGGTAACCAGTAATTTATTTTATCTTAAAAATACATCGCACCTTTGAGGTTATGTTATTGTTATCAGGTTGGCATGATGTCATGCCGGTCCTTTTAGATTTCTATTATTTAAAATTTCAAAACAGTGACTTGAGTTATGAATCTTCGTTTATTTTGGTGTATTCTAAGTAAGCGGTATGTATCTTGTGACACAGTACTGGAAAAAAACTTATCACTGGTCCATGCAAAGCACGTTCCTTCATTTTAGCTTCGCTGCCTGACAAATAGCATCAGCTAGATTTTGTTAAAGGAACACACATCATGTTATCTGAGACGTGTGCAAACCGAAATACCACCAGGGGATTGGTAAACAAATGGTACAGAATATGGTATACACTTTCTTTCTTTCAATTTTTATTATTTATAACTATCGATTATACAATGAACGTGTATGCCTATAAGTAAAACAAGAAATATTTGAAGTGCTGCACAGTAAAACTCTTTACTTACAAATCGTTACACACACACACACACACACACACACATATATATATATATATATATATATATATATATATATATATACACATACACACACACACACTTTAACCTTGTGTTATAATATTTTTGTTGTTAGCTTAAATAAGTACAAAACACGAAAAATGTTTAAAATATGCAATTATTTATAAAAGTGAATATTTTTACTTTTGAATATTTTAAAAGTGAAAAATGTTTAAAGGTATTATATTACTGGAAGAATTCATATGTGATACAACAATGACATTATATTGATATAATTTTGTAATTAAATAAATATTAGATCTACAAAATACTTTTAAATCATTGCGAGTACAAAATATTTTATTAGAAGAACAATCAATTGAGAAACGGATAATGGAAAAGTTGTAGAAGAAAGTAACGTGGAACGTGACTTCGTTACAGCAATCAGAAACTCTTGATTGTTATGTTTACTTTCTTCTTGGCTAAAGCATTAAGCCAATACAACCGAATAAGACCTATCGTAAAAGTTAAAAGGTTTTTATAAAATATCTATTTTTTGTGTCAATATAACTTTATTTGTTTTATTACATTGTAGGATGAACAACAGAAACATTCTGAAAAAATAGTACAAATAAAGATCAATACCAGTGGGCATGTGTGTTCAAACTCTTATTTAAAAATGTAAATAATCATGTAGCCTACACTTTGTATATTTCTGAAAATTAAAATTTATAAAACAATTTGTAGCTCAAATACAAAATTATTTTCAAATACAAAACGGTACAAAATTATTTTCACGTACACCTACGTTAATATAAAATATAAACAACAGCGCAATATCAAAACTGTTTTCCCACTAACGAAACGATTAAAATTCAAATGATTGAAATTACAAAATCAATATCTATTACAACGTGAAACCATCTTATTCATATTATATTTCTCAAAGTTTGTGTGTTTGTTTGTTTGTTATTCAATCACGCTTTAACCACTGATCCAATTGAGATGAAATTTGGTACGAATATGGTTTAAGTATCTGAGATAAACATAGACCTATTCTTGTTTTAAAAAACGTCATTATACTACTTACCCAACCCAAAATAATTATTAGTATTTAGTTTTGTGACATGTGTTAACTGTAGTTAGGTTTAAATACTGTTTACTGGACATGATATTTAGGCACCAGAGAAGGGCATATCTAATCCAATTTTACAAATCTTAATCTGTGTTTTATTTATTGCAAAATTATTGCTTTTAATGTAACATTTTCAATTATTTTAGTTGAAATTTTTTCAAAACTTACCAATTTGTTACTTTGTGTTGAATTCTCAATATTAAATATAAAAAAATCCCTACACAGTGCCAATTGTAATTTGTAATATTACAATTACTCTGAATTTGTAATTAATTACAAATATTACTGTGCCAATATTTGTGTAATTACATTATATCAAAAAATGGTAGCTATGCAGTGTAGCATATCCTGGATTTTTCGATATTTTTGTTACTAAAAGCAAGAATCTAAAATATGAAAGCACGAGAAGTACGATAAAAATCGAAAATAAAAGTAACCAACATAACCTCAAAATTGCTAGCGAACATTGGGAACGTGTTGTAGATCGGTAAAACAATAAAAATACGTCTAACACGGGTTTTGGGTAATAAGAAACCCATTTTTTAAAAGAATACTGCATAACCTAACTGACACGGTTGTTAGGCCTAACACGGTGATGCGTGAAAAAACCTGTATATTTTTTTAAAGAATACTACATAACCTAACTGACACGGATGTTGGGCCTATCACGGTGATGTATGAAAAAAATTATATATTTTTTTTTAAAGAATACTCCATAAGCTAACTAACATGGTTGTTAGGCCTAACACAGTGATCCATTAAAAAAACCTTTATTTATTTTTTTAAAAGAGTACTCATAACCTAAGTGACACGGTTGTTGGGCCTAATACGGTGATGCATGTAAAAAACATTTATATTTTTTTTAAAGAGTACTCCATAACTTAACTAACACGGTTGTTAGGCCTAACACGGTGATGCGTGAAAAAGCCTTTATATTTTCTTAAAGAATAGGCTACTACATATCCTGACACGGTTGTTAGGCCTATCACGGTGATTCGTGAAAAAACCTTTATATTTTTTTAAAGGGTACTGCATATCCTAACTAACACGGTTGTTAGGCCTAACATGGTGATACGTGAAAAACCTTTATATTTTTTTAAACAGTACTACATATCCTAACTGACACGGTTGTTGGGCCTATCACGGTGATGTATAAAAAAACTTTTTTTTTTTAAGAGTACTCAAAACCTTAACTGACACGGCTGTTAGGCTTAACATGATGATGCGTTAAAAAAACTTTATATTTTTTTTAAAAGAATACTCCATAAGCGAACTAACATGGTTGTTAGGTCTAACACAGTGATCCATTAAATAAACCTTTATTTATTTTTTTAAAAGAGTATTCAAAACCTAACTGACACGGTTGTTGGGCCTAATACGGTGATGCATGAAAAAACCGTTATAATTTTTTAAAGAGTACGCCATAACTTAACAAACACGGTTGTTAGGCCTAACACGGTGATGCGTGAAAAACCCTTTATATTTTTTTTTAAAGAAAAGGCTACTACATATCCTGACAGGGTTGTTGGGCCTATAACGGTGATGCGTGAAAAAACCTTTATATTTTTTTAAATAATACTACATATCCTGCACGGTTGTTAGACCTAACATGGTGATGTGTGAAAAAAACTTAATATTTTTTTTAAAGAATACTCCATAAGATAATTAACATGGTTGTTAGGCCTAACACAGTGGTGCATTAAAAAAAACCTTTATTTATTTTTTTTAAAAAGAGTACTCCAAACCTAACTGACACGGTTGTTGGGCCTAATACGGTGATGCAGGAAAAAAATCTTAATTTTTTCTAAGGAGTACTCCATAACTTAACTAACACGGTGATGCGTTAAAAAACCTTTATTTTAAAAAATAAATTCACCATAACCTAACTGACACGGTTGTTGGTCCTAACACGGTGATGCGTGATCTTTAATGTTTATTATGATTGCGGGCAAAGCCGTGACGGGTAGCAGCTAATCATATTATATTTCTGAAAGTTTATTTTCGTATATTTGTTTCCAATCACACTTTATCTACTGGACCAAATGAGATTACATTTGGTGTGAACACGCTTCAGGTATAAGAGATAAACACAATACTATTCCAGTTTAATTGTATAATAGTGACTTTTTAATAATACTGTATTTTATTAAAATATGACAGGACCCTTTTTTAGAGTATCGAATAGCAAAAATGTATATGTCTTGGCCGAAAACTATAAATCGTATAATATTGTATATAGAAATATATTAAAATGAAATGACCTATTCTGATTTTAAAAATCTACTCTAAATTTTATTGCTTACATTATAATTGCAGGCAAAGCCGCAACGGGTAACAGCTAGTTGAAAATAATTTGTTCTAAATTACCGAAATAGTTACACTGAAATTCTACAACATAAAATTGAAAACCGCAATGGCATATTATAGGCCTAATAATTGAGACGAACACATGTCTCGATAAAGTAATAAAATAGAATATCCAAACAATAACAATATCGAACAACATCCAGTAAACGAACTTTTTGTTAAACGAAAATTCAACAACATAAAAATTTATTTTGATAATTGGTTTGACATTTGTGACCCACAAAAGGTACACACTTTTCAAAATATTTTCAGTATTTTTAAAATTTGTTTTAACATCGCGATCACCACAATCTTTACTTTTAAAATTTCATTGGGAAAATCCGTCCAGGTGATTTTTATTTGTATTATAACGGGGATTACAATGGAGAAATCAGATTATCAGAAATGCGTATGTAAAAAATCCTGATTTTGTGAAAGCTTCGAATAGTCGCCATTTTGAAATCGTTGAACAAATTTATCTACTAAGTAAGGACCAATATTTGTGCTAATTTTGAATAAAACAGATGAAAAATTGTCAAACATTGGAATTCTTACATACACACACTCGCACGCGCGCGCGCGCACATACACACACACACGCACGTACGCCCACTCACGTACGCACGCACACACATACACACCTCAGGAAATAGATTCTTAGGTCAGTACCGGAAAATATGTTATACAAAGACAGGTTCTAAACACATTCGTTTCCTTTTTACAACTAAAAATTGGGTTTTACAGTTTTGCTTGTGTTTAATGCACTTTTCAACCTTTAGGCCGAAAATAAGTGAAGCTGTTTTGATAAAACACACGCGACTAGTTAGAGGAAAAAATTCTAAAGACACATCATCTGTTTTATCTGCCAAAATGTTGACTGGGATTTGGTGATACCACTTCAAAAATTAAAATTTGTAAAAACATTAGTGCTTAAAAATATTGTTAATATATAACATTATCCCACGTGAAATCTACCCAATCATTTTGGGCTGCAATTTTACCAAATGTTGTAAACGTTTATACAGAATAAGATTATATCTAGACTTTTCCGTTTTGTAAGCAATTACGCGTAAATTAAATTACAATACATTTTTTAAATTATGCATAAACAATAATGGAACCTTGATATAGTAGGTTAGATATCACTAAAAAGTACTTAAATAATTTAGAAACTTTTCGGAATGTCCCCCGATGTGATCCCAGCAAATTCTGGCTCGCTTTAAAACGTTGCTGCTTTTATTACGTTAAGATTGTCTTTCATTGTTTGGGCAACATTTCAAATCGTTTCTAACAGCTTCTTTCTTGTTTACGGTTTGGTTTTGTAACCTCTGTTTTTCATGTGAACCCATCAGCAACTTCCATAATGAAAAACTTACAGAACCTCACATTTTAAATGTATGGCTACACGGTATATCCTATTTACAGCTTCTGCAAGCACCAAACCAGAGCTTCTTGAAGATATCATTGTTCTAATCAGAAGAACTATTTTGCTGGCATGACGGAGAACCCCCCGTATAGGTCATATGACGGGGTTCGCTTATTACATAACCGTTAGAGTAGAAAAATGATTGCTCACTATGGATCAATACATTGGTCTTCAAGGTCACCAGACCTGACTCCGATGGACTTCTTCCTGTGAGGACACATGAAAACGGAGGTCTACGAAACCAAAACCGAAATCTCTTTGAAAGTGTACGAGTGGGTAAATTTATACGCCTAATTAAAACAGTGTAAAAATGCCGACATGCTTTTTTGTGGTTTTTGGGCGCGCGCGCGTGTGTGTTTTCATACAAATATACGCTTTTACACAGGGTATTTACCAAGAATCGCATGGTTTTCAAAAAGCCACAATTTTTCAAATTTTGAACCAAAAATTATATTTTTTTAAAACAATGTGTTCTACAAACTCGGAATTTTAAGAAAATCTTACAAAAAATTAAGTATCAAAAAAAAGCATTGCTTAGATGGCGCCCTTCCGATTGAACACATGTTTCCAGACGTTCCTAAAGTTACGCATTGAATCTTGTAACATTTCTCATGGATTGTTAGATTTCTCTTCGGATGGCTTCCTTCAACTCTAATAATGTGCGTGGTTTTTCAACGTGAACACGTGATTTCAAGAAACCCCAAAGAAAGAAGTTCGGGATCGCCAGATGAAGGGACCGGTGAGCTAAGAAACATCACCAAAACGAGAGATTACTTTTCCAGGAAAGCTTGACGCTCCATCGAAGTTAGTCCCATCTTGCTGGAACCATATCGCTTTGCTATGCGACGACGGCGAAGTGGAGGCAAGAAAAAATTATTCAGCATATCCAAGAAGCGGTCTGCGGTAACAGTAACGGTAACAGTCTGACCGTTATCGTTCTCAAAAAAATACGACCAGATGGCACCCACTTCACCTACTGCACACCACACCGTCACTCGAGCACTGTGTACAGGCCTCTCTTGCAATATTTGTGGATTTTCTGAACAACAAAATCTAAAGTTATGTTTGTTTACAAAACCATCCAAATGAAAATGAGCCTCATCGCTCATGAGTAAAACTGTATTTTCATCAAAGATTCGCTGACAAAATTCTTAACGCTGTCTGTAGCCTAATCACTAGGGTTTGGTTGTTGACATAGTGCAAGCTTATACGGATGGAACTTGAGGTCGTTAATCAAAATATTTCTTACTGTAGAGGCAAAAATGCGGAGGTGTGAGGCTCGCGTCCTTAGCAAACGGTTGTGGCTCTCCAACGTAGCGACACACACGGTCAACATTTTCAGGCTGACCCTGGAGGGTTTTTCATCGATGATCCCGTTGTGTTCACATTATGCAACCAACTTAAATTTGTATTATTCAATGATTGCATTTCAAAATAGTAAGCAATGTTATGATGTGTATAAATAAGCATTTTAAGTTTCAATTGTCAAATCGAAGTAATAATTGCTTAATTATCGAATTAATTAACGCAATCGTATATAGGCAGGCCGGCAGAGCGTTATACAGTACCCAATATAGTATATTGTTCTGCCTGAATTTCTATGTTATCGATCGACTTATGATATTCACATATAATTCATTTATTTGTTGTTTGTTCGATTTACCATAAACCTAAACATGTTTCATTAATATTGAAAAAACATATTAAACTTGATTCATAAATTCTGTAGCAAAGCACAGGAAATTAACTACTAACATACAGAAATATGTTATGTTACTAAAACGATATATTGTGAAAAGAACAATTTCTTTAGAAAACGTAATTGTCTGGCAAAAGTTTATTGTATTACTAAAAGTAACTGAATGGATCAAGCGCAACCTAATCTTTGTATTTACTACGAACGAAGTTATCGTTTATCAAATTGTTATTATTGTGTTCTTGACCTAATACCAGTTTGTGTGTAGTTGTGTTATCGAATGTTAAAAATACGATAACCTAAATGGCAGTTCAAAAAATTGTTTTTTTTTGTGATTCATTTAGCTTTGGAAAACATTATTTCTCCGTACATTATGAAGCATTTTTGGTTTGATGATGAAATTTTTGAAAATACATTTATTTTAGTGAAATATCCCGTTTAAAACTGTGACGATAATCAATGATTATTTTCCTGTTTTGCAAATTTCTACGGGAAGAATGAGCTGTTTGAGTTGTTATTATGAAATGAGCACCAATTTTCACTTCTAAATTACTCATTGAAAAATAGTTAAAATTGGTTTATATTTTTGTGTTAACAAACTCCTGTTAGAAACTTTTGATCTGATTTGATTCAAACTTTACAAAAATCGTTTATTGTAATAGCTTTGAAAGTTCGATAACCAGAAAAATTCGTTAGACATTTTCAAAATGGCGGTCATTTCAAATTCTTACAAATTCAATACTGTTTTGTTCTAATTTTTTTTAATCTGATTTTACGATTCGTAAAAACTGCATTAATTATTATTTACAATGCAATTTTAAAGTTTAAAATCTTATATAGGTACGATTAAGAAAAACAAATACTTTTGAAAATTCGCTTTTATCATATCAGCAAGACAGCTAGGTGACACGATTATTTTAAGTATACTCAAAAACTGTAAAATTATAATATTTCACATTTTTAATACTTTTCCTTGAGTTACAAATCTTCATTTATGAAATTTTTTAAACTAGTGTGAACGTTAGTGAGCAAAATATTTTATTTATGTTAGTACTGCAATTGAGCAAAATTTGAAAAAACCGCTAAAACGATTTTAATGAGTATAAATTGTTAAAACGTTAAGTGATTTATTTAGCAAAAAACGATTGTTTCAAAATGGTCATGAGATAGGAGATCATTTGAAAATTCATTAAAACCTGGAGTTTTTTAACATTAAATTCGATTTTTTGGCAATTACTTTTTATTATTCTTATTGTAGGGTATACTTATTAAACAATATATTTTTTTTATTTTATAGGGTCTATATAAAAAAATATAACTCAGTCATTGTACCAAATATATATAGAACAAAGTACATGTATGGAAATCGGAGAGATACCAACAGAAACGAAGCTTTTATTAATGATGTCTTTGCTGAATATATAATTAGTTTGAAGATACGTTTAGAAATATCTTGTTTTTTTAAATAAATAAATCATGAGCCTAGCTTAGATATTATTTACTGTAGTTATAGTAAAATATCAGTTATTTTGTATTAATTCGTAATGATCAGCTGATTTCATTGAACAGCTGATAGGGAAGTTTCAGGTTATGTTGTTAAAAACTATCAATATTAACATCAATTATTATAAACGTTTATAACGTGCACGTATATTTCAAATAAAGCAAAAATACTGAAACGAAAGCAACACAACGTTTTCATATAATACGCGTGTGCTGTTATCAAAAAGGAGGAAGAAAAAGACAAAAATAAAGAGTCGAAATTCGTTTGCTAGTTACTTCCGTTACATTCTCTCGTTCGGCAGACTTTTTTTTCTATTCACTCACCTCGCCAAAGGTTACATTAAAAGTTTCGCTTCAAAAATATTTACTTCTTGTTTTTTTCGATTTACTCTTTTTTAATTTTTAAAATTTTTTAATTAATTTATTTCAAATGTTGCACTATGTCCTAGGCAACAAATCGTTCTTATAGCTTATAATCAAAACTTGAGCAAAATCTTATTATAAAAATTCTTGGTGTTTCACGATAGCTTATAAACGTGACCACTAGAGAAATATTTACATTTGAAAATATTTGTGCAATGTTATTTTTGTTATTTATTTTATTTAATAATATTACATATTTTGAAATTAGGATCTAAGGTTTTTTAACGTATAGGTTTACGTTTGTAAACTAGGAGCTTAAATCCAATGGAATAATGTTGAATAAGATTAGAATAATAATAATAATGATGAATAAGATTAGAACACTAATTCTGAAACAAAAGTTATACAACAAAAGAGAATTTTTACAAAAAAAAAATTACTAAATTTGCAAAACAACGTATAATTCAATTAGTGTAATGGGATAATGAGCCACTACTGGGTTATGAATTCAAATTACTCTTTACAACAAGCAAATGAATTCAATTAGATAATCTTTTATGCGCTTAAAATGTAATCCTGTAAACGGCATTTAATCCGATATCCTGAACTGTGTGGTTCGGCATACAATCATATAATTAACGCTCCATTAAATACAAAATTACAAAATAAAAATAATGAATAAACATTGAAAAAACTTTTTTGCATCAATCAAAATATTTTTAGAGCTGATTAAATGAAACTCAAAAACACCCAAAAAACCTAATCATTGTTTCCTCTATAAACCAAAACATATGTATTGTCATTTAATAACTAACTATATATATAATTTTATAACAAATATATTCCATTGTTATATGTATATGTATATATATATATATATATATATATATATATATATATATATATATATATATATCGTTATTCCGAATACAAGAAATTAAGATGTTATTTTGATTTTGAATGTAAAATTAATAACATTTTACTAGTTACCATTGAAGCAGTACAACTCCTATTTTACCGCAATTCGCTTTACACGTCTTCGCAAACAGAAGCGAAGACTTTCTCCAACAACTGATAGCAACAGCAAATGAGTTAATACTAGGAGGGTGTATGACGTTTTAACACAGCAAGTCTTCGCTTTGTGAATAGCTAGTATAAAATTGCTCGTAAACTATTTATGTTTATGGATTCAGTTTTTCTTTATGTGATGCGCTGATGAACTAAGTGTAGGAGTTTCAGGCTGTATATTGTTTACATTTTTTTTATTTTATTATTATAATTAGCTACTTAATTATTGTAGTTTATATACTTTATTTAAAAAAACTGTTTTACGGTTGTTTTTTCTGATATATATATAATATCCGTTAAAACGTGCAGCGACGTTTTCCGATGCCTAGATTCCACTCTTTCCGATCTTCCCATTGTCCGACTTGTAAATTTCGATCACTCATAGCTTTACGGATTCCTTCCATCCAGCTCTTTCTTGGTCTTTCTCTTGTCCTTTTTAAAGTCGACACCCACTGCTTGTTTCGGCAGTCGCACTTGGCTCATCCGTTGGACGTGACCGTACCAAATTAACTGACTCCTCTCAATATGCTTTATAATCGTGTCCTCTATTCCCATCTGTTGACGAATTACCTTATTTCTTATTCTTTGGACTCTCGGTATTCTAGCAGATCTTCTCAACGCATCCATTTCTACAGCCTCTATCCTTTTCTTGGTTTTTTCTTCAGTTCTCCACGTCTCAGCTCCGTATATTAAAAAACTCTTAATAATCGCATTATATATATTGAGCTTTTGTGATCTTGTAATATTCTTACTCCATAATACGCCGTTCATGCATCCTATTATTTTCCTTGTTTCCGTCTCGGTGGCCTAGTTGATAGCGTACTATGCTTTCACCCCGAGGACCTGGGTTCGATTCCCGGCCAGGGCTTGGCATTTTCATACGCTATAAATCATCCCATCGTCTGCATTAGCCCAAGTATGCACAATAGTCGGACGTTAAAAAAAAATATTTCCCTTGTTTCTGTTATTTTCGATCCAATTTATATATATGTATATATATATATATATATATATATATATATATATATATATTTATAATTGTAAAACGGTTTATCAGATTGAGTTAAACATTTGTACCTTACTCATAAAAGCCAAGACAAAGTTCAAAAAACGTAATCAGTTTGTCCCGACAATATTCGGTTATTGGAACATTTTTAATGATTTTTTTAATCAATAAATTTTCATAAAAAACGTAGAATAAATATTTGTAGCCCGTTTAGTGTCCTATGTTGTCACATAGCTCTAGCAAATTAGTAGCTTCGAACAAGCACTTCTTAACTTATACAAATATTCCATTCAAATAAACTCAATTTACAACGGAAAAGCAATATTGCAATAATGCTTTTTTCCGATTTGTCGGCTCAAGTGTACAGTGCGAAAAGGTCATTCCCACAGACTTACTAGACTCAAAACGTGGGGTGTAATTTACAGTATATTGTTGAGAACGGTATACGAGTGCCTTCCGTTCTGAGCAAAACCATTGATTATTAAATATTAACGTACTAGAATGACAACCCTTATGAGAGTTATGTGAGCTCTCGCTTCTGGAGGCATCTTGCGACCGACTGTTCAACTACAGCGAAATAGATAATATTACTGTCTATTTTCTCATACGTCTCCCTACCTGTCCTTGCAGCTTGCAGCGTTCCTAGCTTGGACTTTAGCCGCTGATATCGAGCACGTTTTTATAATGGTGGCTGCACTTCTGGTCCGTTTACATTCAATGGCAGAACGTTGTTTTTTACAGTTAGTTATCCTTTGTTCAATAATTTTCATAGTCCTTAGGATTCGATAAAAAAATTATACAATCTATAAAAATTTATTATGAAAATTTACTGTTTTTAAGAGATTTTATTTCAAAATATATAATGACCGTCATTTGAAAAAAATTGATATTTCTTTTAAACTACGAGTGTTTAGTTTTGTGAGTTCAGTGCAAAGTTAAATTGGTTAAACCGTTCTGCAGATGTAAATTATTTCGTAAAAATTAGAGAATATCGTTTTATAGGAAGATTTTCCTTCCTTTAACCCAAAAATCCTCCTCCTTAGGTATGCCCGCGCATTACAAGAACACTGTAATTGTTTTGAAAAGTAAGGCAATAAAATGTATTCAGTTCTAAATTGGTTGGTAAAGACAATAAATAATAATTACACTCCGAAAACCCGGTTGTTGAACTAGACCTTTGAACTCATTTGGGCTGTATTTCAACCAATTACGTAAATACTGCGAATAATTTAGGACAATACATTTATGGAAAGTTTTCCTATTTTAGAATAATAAGTACGGTAACTGAAAGGAATAAATAAATGAACACACACACACACACACACACACACACACACACACACACACACACACACACACACACACACACACACACACACACACACACACACACACACACACACACACACACACACACACACACACACACACACACACACACACACACACACACACACACACACACACACACACACACACACACACACACACACACACACACACACACACACACACACACACACACACACACACACACACACACACAAGGTCACAAGGTGTGTTCAAAAAGTAACGAGAATTTTTAAATTTCGCGGGCTTGGAGAGTCCGATTGTCAAACATTTTTTTTATTATGTTGGTATACATGCCCTTGAAGTATGATAAAACTTTCAGCTGTTTTCATTTGTTGACTTTGTCTGTGACAGCCACTAAGTTTAGACGTGTTTTTATGAGCTCGGCGATTTTCGTTTGTTAAAAGAAATGGATCAAAGAATTTGTATCAAATTTTTCGTAAAAAATGGAATAAAGTGTAACAAAGTGTGTGAAATGTTAACAAAGGCATATGGTGAGTCTGCTATGGGTAAAGCAAGTGTTTACGAGTGGAATAAGCGTTTCCAAGAAGGCCGTGAAGACGTTGAAGATTACGAACGCCCTGAATGCCCCAGCACACCAACAACCGATGAAAACGTGGAAAAAGTGAAAGAAATGGTTATGAACAATCGCCGAATCACAATTACAGAGGTCGCTGATGATTTTGGCGTATCGATTGGATCATGTCATGACATTCTTTCCAATGTTTTTGTGTATGAAACGCGTGGCAGTAAAATTCGTTCCAAAATTGTTGAATTTTGAACAAAAACAGCGGCGAATGGAAGTTGCTCAGGAGTCACTAAATGAATTCAACGACGATTCAGAATTACTGAAACGTATTATAACAGGTGACGAAACATGGGTTTACGGATATGACGTCGAAAATAAGGCTCAATCATCCCAGTGGAGGCATTCTAACTCGCCAAGACCGAAAAAGGCTCGACCATTACGGTCGAACGTGAAGGTTATGCTCACTGTAATTATTCGATATGAATTCCTGCCACCAGGTGAAAACGGTCAGTAAGGAATACTACCTACAACTTCAACGCCGTTTTCGTTGCAATCCGAAAAAAACGCCCGGATCTGTGGAAAAACAATTCATGGCTTTTGCACTACGATAATCCACCAGCTCACACTTCAACGCTTGTTCGTGAATTTTTTGGCCAAAAACAGTACTGTAACGATGCCCCAGCCTCCATATTCGCCAGACATGGCTCCGTGTGACTTTTTCCTATTTCAAAAAATAAAGAGAACCTTAAAACGAAGTGGTTTTACAGCCGTAGATGACATTAAAAGCGCATCGCTGAAAGATCTAAAGGTTATCTCAAAGATCGAGTTTGAGAAGTGTTTCGAGGATTGGAAGAAGCGCTGGCACAAGTGCATAATCTCCAATGGGGTGTATTTTGAAGGCGACAACATCAATGTAGAAGAATAAATAAATATTTTGTTCAAAAAATTAAAATTTTCGTTTCTTTCTGAACACACCTCGTATATAGTCAAGAAAAATAAAATGTTGATAAAACAGTTAATAATATTTTTGGTAATTACTGTAATAACGTACCTCAGTGCATGAATGTATATAAAACATAAGGAACTTAAAAGGGTTTAGAGTTGTAAATACGTAGGTTTAATTTTATATTATAGATTACATTGGAGCTTGCACATTGAACAAATAATAAATAAGGATAAATATTTAGTTTTTATATTTTATAAACTTTCTAAAATGATACAACGAAAGACTATTCGCTTTGTCATAGTATTATGAATTATGGTATAATACTACCATGTAAGGGTGGTGCACACTCATTACAAATAACATTAATTCAAAGAATGCAAGACTAATTACTAAAGATAATTAATAAAAACAATTTTTGTTTATAATAAACTCCCTTGTAACATAGGACAATAATATGCTCTTGAAAGTATTTTATATCACTATGATAATTTTTCAAAAAAACGTTATATAGTATCCTTATAAAGGCGTTATAAAAGCCTTCAATTACCACAAAAATTGAAAACAAATGGTAGCAAAAAAAGCTTTACTGCAGCAATGCTCCTCTTTAATAAAATACAAAATGTACTGAACACTAAAATTAATAACAAAAAAAGGAAAAAAGATCTCAAAAATGGACATGGAAAAATATGTTTTTTTAAATAAAATAAAAAGTAAAACATGCTATGCTGAATATATTATGGAAATACTTTTATCAAGTTACGTTGCGCAAGGCGTCATGGGAGCACGCTAAAGAAGATTTATAATTATGTAATTAATTTAGTTTTAAGGTTTAGTTTTAGGCACAAGTCCCACAAACAGGTAGCTGTGATTACCTCTGTGGGTACATAGTGTTAAATAATTTGTATTTATTTAAAACTGGTTCAATAAATATATAATATAAGAACATTGTGAATAACATTATGTAAACATACGTTTTCAAAACCGAAAATTAAACTTGGAACAAAAATTGATTTATTAATAGTTTGAACAAGATATTTCTCCAAAAAATCTCTTCGTTCGTTGTAAAAAAATTGACCAAACTTCCCTTACACTTTTTTGAAAATCTAATTTAACCTTTATAATTTGCATTAAAAAGTTTACAGTAACCCGACAATTTGGCGGTCACCGATTTAACGTGCAACAAAACAAAATTACTCTAGATTGTTTGAAATTTTTTTGAAGTGGATGATAATATTTTGTATTTTATAATATTTTTTAATAGTTGTGTCACTTATACAACATATATTCTTAGCATATTAATGATTGAACATGCTGCAGTTGAAATCAATTTTTACTGAGTTCAAAAAACTACCGTTTCAAAATATCATATTTTTATATACAACTAAACAACAACAAAAATCAAAGACTGTAAAATAATCACCATTAATGAGTGCACTAATGTATTCCGTCCTCATTTCACGGACAATCTACCTCCCGCACACATAATCCGTTAAACTATGAATTATGTATTATTATGAATCTGTATTATTATATTTAACGTTCAAATTTTGTTGAAAATCCAAACATTCAATTTTAAAATTTAAGATGTAAATATTTAGTCTATTTTAAATTTCAATAATGCGGAAAACAACACAATCGGTCACATTTCATTATTAAAAGGTAAAAAAAACATTTCGATATAAAGTTCAAAACGAAGCTGACAACAGTCGCAGAATGGAACGCAATATTTTGTGGGAATTATTATAATTTCAACATGTGTTCCGATTCAAAGAGGAAACGCCATTAAAAGCGACGCCGCCATTCTGAAATATCATTTGCCACAGTAAACAAATCAACTCCGTAACGTCAATAAGATAATATCTTTCAGTCATTACAGCGTGAGGCGCATATTCTGAAAATTATTATGTCTTTGTAATTTTGTTTTATTTTCGCTGGCACGCAGCTGTCTCGCTCGTCATAATAGCAAATTTACAACAATATTTTTTTTATCTTACAACAATTAACATTAGAAGTACAAAAATGAACCCTGACTGACATCACTTCATAATTCGTAATTTCAATGGAATTTGGAAATTTAAAATACTAACTAATGAAGGTTTTATAATGGCGAAATCAGTTTCTTTTTTCTAAAATAATGTATAAGCCTAATATAAAAATCATAACATTATTCCTGTACGTTTTCGAATTGCTCTCGATTTAAAAATATTTTGGCCTAGTGACGAATTCGTCAAAACTATAATAAAAATCGATTTTAGGGCTAAATTTGAATTATAACTTAGCATTTTAAACTGTAAAATTACATAGATTAAAATGAAAATGAGCAGTATATTAATTTTCCTAATTACAATATATTTTGAAAATTTTAAACGCTAATTTATTCAAAATTCAAACTGGATTGGGTTTTTGAAATCGGATTTTACTTTTGCAAAGTCTGCTAAATTTTATCGAGATAAAAAACATATCGAACACGACGGTAGTTAGAACCTCTTTTCCTTTTTGTAATGATTTACTTTCGAACCTCAAGTACAATTAACTAAAAATCTGTTACAATAACTTGATTTTAAATCTTCGTGTTTGAAAAAATTTTAATAATATCAAGTAAAGTGATTTTGAGAAATTATGCCGTTTCTTGATTTTTTGTATCTTACAAACCGGGTTTTTCAGAATAGAGCGACCGATACGTTTGACAACTTAAGATCTATATTTTTCCAAAATTTGTTTAAAATCTTTAAATTCTATTCTACAAAATGGAGTTTTTACACAGTCTTGACAATTATATATATATATATAACTTTTTTAGCCGCCTCGGTGGCCTAATTGATAGCGTACTAGGCTTTCACCCCGAGGACCCGGTTTCGATTTCCGGTGAGAGCTTGGCATTTTCATCCCATCGTCTGCATTAGCCCAAGCGTGCACAATAGTAGAACGTTAAACACAAAAAAAAAAATTATATATATATATATATAAAACTTACAAACGCATACTCTTATCTATATAAAAATCACTTTTTGGAATTATCAGACGTGAAAAAGTTTTTAAATGAAATCTACAAACAAATTTTGACAATTTATTTCAACACATTAAGGCCTATAGAAACAACTTTTATAGTTATAAACTGAACGATAAAATAAAAGATAATTAACTATATTTAGAGGTGATAAATATAACTCGAACGTATATTACCATAGACTATAAATATAAATAATTGTTACTGTTTATGGCACAATTATTTTTACAGTTGTGCACAATAATTAATTGTTAATGTTAAATTTATTTAGTTTTCGATTATCAGTTGTAAACTGTTGTTCAGATCAACAGGCCACGGCTAAAGGTTGCATGGGCCTGCGACTGTTAGAGGGGAATAAAGTGCAATTCGAAATACGACTTCCTTATTTGGTGTTACAAAACGTATAAGTAAATATCGTAATTTATGCTATAAATTATTTATAGTAATTAGCGAAGACATCGCTCATCATTAAGAAGTTAATTTTCAGCTTCAATTAACTGAAGCTTCCTTAAAAGCAAGAAAATGTAATAAAAATATGTCGCAACGAACTCAAGGTTACTTACAGATTATCCAGATATGTTTGATCATGTCTATTAGCGCTGTAACTTGCAAGTTTGAAACGCAAAAACGTTTTGTCATTAAAACGCAATATGTAATATAAAATAATAATTGAGGCGCCTGCATCAATGACGTGAAGAATGGTAATTTAGATTTTGTTTTTTTTACACTGTTTGCTAATCTGACTTCACCGTCATCGCATTAAAATTTGTACGAAAAGCACTTTCAAAGCGAATTGAAAATTAAAATTGCTAATCTATATACATTTTAAAGCTGATTACAATGACGAAATCAGATTTAAAAAGTGCATTTTTAAACAAATTATTAAATGTACAATTTTGTAACGGTTGAACGTGTTTTGCTAAAAACGAACACGTTAGTTCCCTACTAAAAATCGATGTTTTGTGTTAAAATTCAATAAAATTGGCGTAGCCTAAATAAGCATGTTAAATTTTCAAATTACACTGAAAATACGAAAATTAACCTCCATCTGATTCGAATTTAACGGAATTGAAAAAAAAAATCTAATTTATTTAGATTTTTAGACTAATAAACGGATTTTGCAGGTTAATAAATTTGTTCAAGCTATTACCAAAAAAAGTTTGAACTAAATCGGACAATAATTAAAACGTGAGAATAAAGGCACGTACGCGTGTGTATGTACTTTTCTTGATTTTTAACAGCGTCTTAATCGAAGTTTTTGGGTAAATAACTGAGTTTATGGAGGTTTATATAATGTTGTTTCGAAATTTATTTACCTTAGTTTTGTTATCGAAAAATCGTCAAATCCGTTCAAGTTTTTGAAGCTTATTGAACTCATTGTTTAGACGCGTTACGGACATACAGACACTCGATTCTTCCGCCAATATATACGAAGTGATTTGAGAGGACACTAAAAAGTCAGCAATCAAACTAAAGGAGTTACGTTCCGGATCGACGTTTCACAACTGCCTTTCAGAATGCCCCTAAAGGGACAAGCACTTTCCTTGACTCAAAGCGAACAAATTTGTGTAGATTCAAAAATTTTGGTCGAAACGTATCTCACTGAAAGTACTCAAATTTCATGCTGTACTTGCTGTGTACCCGTGCCTCGTTATGGTATTTTTCAGGGAATACATATTACAGTTGTTTAATTTGAAATTTTATTTACAAATTCTGTTTCAATGTTTTTTTTTTGTTATTTTAAGGCGAAAAGCACATTAAGGCTATTATCGCCTCCCTAAATGTATGTGTGACAAAGTGTTAAAGTTGCAAGTGTAAGTGTGTTAGACTCGGGAACCGCGAGGGACGTCTAAATCCTCTCAATAGGTGCAGCTAGTCTGCACGCCCTGCGGGGTATTTCAATGTTAACTACAGTAAGTTTAGAGCTCGTGAAAGTACCTTGTTTTCTAATGCATAAAACGCAAACAAAACTGAACTAAAAAGTGTACTGACAAGCCTTGCGGATTTTTGTGCTCCTCAAAATATGATATAAATATAGTTTTAATATAAATCCGTTTTTATAATGAACCATTTTGAGTCTCCGCCATTTTGTTTCAACTAGGCGTAACAATTTAAGATTGACTGAAACCTTTTCACAGCAACATATAACGAAAAAAGTTTCATCAAAATAAGTAAAACCGTTTCCCAGTAAAATTTGAACAAAAATATTTCCGTTACTGAACTAAAAAAAAATTATATCTCATGTTTTCTTTTCCTTTTTTATTTTAATTACGATAATTTGTGCGAAAAACACGACAAATTAACATAGTTTTTAACAACATAACCTGAAACTTATTATAGCCTTTCAGCTGTTCAATGAAATCAGCTGATAGTAACAAATTAAAATAAAACAAATGATCTTTTAATATAACTACAAAAATTAAATTAACGATTTATTTCATATATTTAAATCGGTCAAATTTTTTTGTAGTTTCTATAGTCATCGCGTGTCTCATATGCACAAGGTCCCCGGTTCGATCCCGGAGGAAACAAAGGAATTTTTAATTATAATTAATTTAATATGAGACTTGCGCAAAAAATATAATGTTATATATCAATATAAACATGTTCATTGAATCACGCGTCCCGCAATATTTAACATCAAAACCAGCCCTAAAACATGATACATGTTAATAGGTCTTTTAACGTAGCAGACAGATAAATCAAGCGTTTTGAGTGCCGCCATTTTGTTACAAATAGCCTTATGTGGATGACAGTTTGGTATCGCCTAAAACCTTGTAACAGCTCTATGTAGCAACGGGAAAACGTTTTATTAAAATAATTGCAGCTGTTTTGCCATTAAAACCACACAAGTAGTGTAAAAAACTGAGATCTTAATGTTCTAGAAAAAAGCCTACTTAAATCACTCAAGAAATGATTTTTTGATTAACCCAAGCAGAAGATACCAAGCGAAACTTTAACTACGTAGGTCTTGCCGTTCTTTAGATACAGTGATCAATGAGTGACTTCTGTTACGGAAAAAAAGTTGCTAGATCAGACTAAAACATTAATAGATACAGTTTTAGCCTTTTGGAATTGGCTTTATAAACATTGATTGCGCTATAATCTGAATTTACACAAATTTGTAAGTTACTCTACCTACTAATACTGAAATTGATAATTGTATAGTTACTGGTACATCAAACAGAATCAAAATTTATCAGTATTAAAATATAATATTTAGTACTTCCACCTATGACAGCTACTACAAATTTTTAAATACTGCACAATTTTAAAATGTGAACAGTTATAGACGTACTCATAATTTAATAAAGACCTTATAAATAATACAACATAATAACAAAAAAATAATATCGTCAATGTTTTAAAAAGTGATTCTGGCGTTAAAAAAACATTTTTATTTTACAAATTTTCGAAAATATTGTTTCACTCTTGAAATTATCGTTAGAACTTGAACATTTTAGTATCTTAAAATTTCAAATTATTGTATCAATTTATTCAGATTTGAACAGTTGTTACAACAGTGGAACCAACTGCGAAAAAGTGTTTAAAAAATGTAATAATTCACACGTAGTAAGTTTGAATTAAAAAACACCAAAATTGCTAAAACACACACACACACACACATATTTTATAATCCAGGTACAGCTGTTAATCATGTTGGCTACTCCAGAAGTCATTTCCCAGTGGAGTTCCTCCAAAAAGAAACAAGTTTTGACTACGAAATCTGCACGATAGTCGTTGCAACTAATTTTCTGTCAGCATGCTAGATCGACATCAAATAAACACGTCAATTGTTTGTTGATGTATAGTTTTAGCTTATATATTTGCTTATATATAGCTTATATATATATATATATATATATATATATATATATATATATATATATATATATATATATATATATATATATATATATATAAAAGCTATATATAGCTATATATATGTGTGTTTGCGTGTGTGTGTGTGTGTGTGTGTGTGCGGGTGATTATTTTTATTATTTAAACCAGTACTGACATTTGAACTTAAAAGATAAACTTCATATTAAATTGTTTATTTTTGATTTGCATTTTACGATCAAATGCGTTAGTGTTAACAAGCTACTATTACTGAACAAGATAAGCTGTAGCAGGAAGTCAGCTGTGACCAGATTAAAATAATTGCAAAATTAGTTAATTCATTTTGTAGACTGGTTCTGCGTGATAACATCTGGCTTTGCTTATTTTGAAACATTTGTATCGGTTTATTTTGGGAATGTAGTCCTAATAAAGGTGCCTAAAACTGTTGTTATGTATTACGAGAAATTTATTTTTATAAATTTATTTTAAAAAAACATCACTTTAAACTTTCCAAATTGAATTTTCTGTTTGTTGTAATAAAATATCTGTAAAAAACGACAAAATTAAGCGTGATAGATTTGACCTTGAGTTTTTTTTATTATTTTAAGGCGAAAAGCACATTGAGGCTATTATCGCCTCCCTAAATGTAAGTGTGAGTGTAAAGTGTTGAAATAGTAAGTGTAGTGTAGTAAGTGTAAGTGTGAGTTAAACTCGGGTACCACGAGGGACGTCTAAATCCTCTCAATAGGTGCAGCTAGTCTGCACCCCCTTCCGGGACCTAGAGTTTGAAGTACATATCAACATAATGATTAAGAATCATTATAATATACTTTAACAAACGGATACTATTTTATTGAAGGGCTTATCAGGTCAGACTGAAACCCTAAAACTCGGCCTTAAATAATAATGCAAATTGTTTTCCTTCAGTTGACATTTCGATAAGTTTCACTGTAAGGAAATAAAATGTTAACGTGAAATTCAAGGAAAAACATAATTACCAACAAATAATAACTGTCACGCTTACGTGATAGAAGCAAATTTTGTCAAAAAATTGTATTTTGTTTTTTTAATCAATATTAAAACCTACACGTAGTGGAATTTTAAACTTTCAAATCACATTAAAAGTAGGCTATATCATGTACGGATTATTATTACAAATTTCGAAATGTTAATTTCTATCAATTTCTAACCTAAGACTTACAGAAAAGTTATTTCTGTTCCAAGCTATTAGGAAAACAGATTTGTGGCGAAATTTGAATAAAATCAGAACAAAACTGCAAAAAATGAGAGTACATCCGTTCGTCCAATTTAATTGTTTATTTGTTTCGAGAAGAAATATTGTTGGCAGTTTTCGCCAAAATCGTGTCTTCTGGAAATAGGTGGTTCTCGCTTCGGTTCGACTTTCGAGCGAGAACCACCTCGAAGAAGCCACACACGATGTTGGAAAACGTCGAATCACTATTTGTTCTCGAAACACATATCAATTGACTACAAACCGGTTTTCAATATAATTGAAGAATGACGTGTAATATCTTAATGTTGTAAAGTGTTAATATTTCAAAAAATATATTCAAAACACAATTAATGATACAAGTTACCTTTTATTGTTCGTAAAGGCTGCAGGGTTGGACAAAATTGCTTACCCAACTCTCAAGGTGAATAGACGGTGCAGAAATATATTACACAAACTGTACTGTATCACTTTTATTCCCACAGGCAAAATTTGTTTTTAAAGCTACAAAAAGGCAAAATGATTCATTTTCTCAGCATAGGTTTATCTAAAAATTTGTTCATATTATGTTGAAAAACTATAACTCTTAATAGCTTTTTATGTTATACACAAATATGTTTATCAAATTTGAAAAAAAATTAAATTTACGTTTTGGAAGTAAAATCAACAAAAAAACACACAACTTTAATAGCAATGGTGTTTTTTATTGAAACTAACAATCAGTTTACATTTGATAAGTAAAATAGATATAGTCCAGGTTAATTCATCAACGGTCCCAGTCTGTGATGACTATTCTGTTTGATTCAAAGATTTAATCCTCTTGAGTCGTCTGTATAATTTTGTTATCGAGCAGCCTAGACGCCGCCCTGTTAACATAATATTTCAGCCGTTTATTGTGGCTTTGAACACATTTTTTTATTTCTTCAGAGACAGTGATCACTTCTAAGTCCCGATGGAGAACATTATTACGAATATACCATGGCACATTAACCGCAGTTCGATGAATTTGTTTTGATATAGCTGAATAATTTGAATATTTACTTTTTTGGTGCTAAAAAGCACATATTATCCTATATCAAGGCCAATAAAATTATCCAGTAATCCAATCTTTCACGTTAATTGAACCAAGTAATTATTGAAAATTTCAAACTAATTTATTTCTTACACATTCCTATTATTTTATTATTATCCTACAATCCAATTTTCAACGCGCATTGAACTAAATAATCGTTAAAAGAATCAAGACCATAGAATATTTTTAATCAATTTATTTATTGTAATTATGTTATCAAATCTTCCACGATAATTGAACTAAGTAATAATTGAACACTTCAAATTAATTAATTAATTATTATCCAATAATGCAATCTTCCATGATCATTTAACTAAATAGTCATTGCAATAATCAAGACTTTTGGGACGTTTTAAACAAATTTACTTATTTTAAATCCTGTTATTCAATCTTCCACAATCATTACACTAAATAATCATTGAAATGTCCAACTAATTTATTTATTATTATCCTACAATCCTAGCTTCCACGATCATTGAACTAAATACAATTATTGAATATTTTTAACTAATTCAATTAATATTATCCTATAATCCAATCTTCAACTATCATTAAACTAAATACAGTCATTGGACTTAGCACGACTATTAAACATTTTAAACCAATTTATTTATTATAATTCTATAATCCAATCGGCCACGATAATAGAACTAAACCCGATTATTAAATATTTTAAAATTATTTATTTATTATTGGGCCTATACTATAATCTTCCATGATCTAAGATGAACTATGTAATCAGTGAGCTAATCAAGACCAATTATCATTTAAAAGTACTGTATTTATTATATCTTATAATTCAATATTTTAGCATTATTGAATCGAGTAATTACTGAACTAGTCACGACCATTAAACATTTTAAAGTACTTTATTTTTAATTCAATCTTACAAGATTATTGAACATTTTAAACTAATTTGTTTATAAAATATAGTCCTGAAAAAATAATCAGCAATAATCAATATTACAATGATTGGGTTTACCTTAAGACTGTGATGCAAAAATTAAATTTTAAAATTTTACTACATTTGTTATTATTTATATTCAGATCCACAGAGTCCATAAAAGTGGTTTTTACTTGAAGTCTTATTGTATATGCTTATCACATTGTAAATGACAAAACAAATTAACCGATCCAAAGAAAATAGTTTCATAAAACTATCATCAAAATAGTTCGATACAATTGTTCATATGAATAAGTTTTTCTTTTTTTTGGAAAACGTTTTTCATAAAACGTTTTTCTAGGTCTTTTTTGTAAAACGAATATTTAAAAATTTTTGTTAATTTTTAATTATCACAATTTGAATTTTTTCAGAAGTACTTTATTTTTAGCTGAAACGTTGTTCTATGGATTAAACTGTTGGTTTCAGTTATTCCATAGTTTTAATTCGGTTCAAGAAATATTTTACAAAAAAAAATTGTCGAGCACTAATACATAGAGTTTGTTGAAGCGTTTTTTGTTCTACTAAATGAATATCGACCGTTAAACTTCAGTGTTTTGTTTTAAAGAGTTATTAAGCTAACTCAAATTAGAGGGACAAACACACACACACACACACACTCATATATATATATATATATATATATATATATATATATATATATATATGCGTGCGTGCCTGCGTGCGTGTGTGTGTGTGTGTGTGTGTGTGTGTGTATGTGTGTGACAGACAGACAGAAACATACGGAAGCATAAGCGAATTTATAGGCGTACTTGTTTTTACAAACGGACTGTAAAACTTTCTTAAAATCAGTTTATTTTTCCTGACATTGTCTGCAATGATTGGAACTGTTGATCCCTCAAATTTGTAATCGAACTGAAGTATGTAATCTTCAAACACAACCACAATTTGTGCAAAACCTGTTAAATAAAATTTCAGAAGTGAGTGAAGGTTTGTTTCCTTAATAGCTATCTAACCTTGATAGCTTTTTTGAAGTAGTAACTCGCTGGTTGTTCTTCAGGGGTTGAAGGATACGCTTGGGGCAACTTTAATAAAATAAATTGTAAGAAACAAGTTTATGTAAAGTTTAATGGCTTTATTTAATTACTGAATAGCTTTGCGATATTCTAAGGACTACTAATGGAATATTGCCATTGAAACTAGCTAAACAAAAGTAAGAAGCTATTTACTGTTTCTGTTGACCACATGTTAGATAAGATAACAGCATGAAGGCAGCACTCCCACAATGTGTGCTTGGCCAATAAAACAAACAATTGTTACTCATAAAAAAATCTGTTATTAAAAATAAGATAACAGCAGCACGCGGCTGAATTCCTGACGTGATGGTAGCAGATTTCCAACAGTTCTTTTTTTGTATCCTACACTTTATTTGAAAATAAGCATTCACCATTATATTCAACATTTTTAATTTACATTTATAAGTAAATTGGAAATACGAAAATGAACCTTGGCCTCCGTCAGGTTAATTATTATTACTTACATTTATTGTTATTTTATAATTTAAAATTCTAATTTATGCAGATTTTAACGCAAATCAAGGGGAAGAAATCAAATTTCAAAAAAAGTATAAAATAAAAAACTTATTTTTAGGCTGATAATGACCGTCATTTAGAAACTTTTATGGATTTTGCTGGGCGACGAAAATGCCAAAGACGTTACGAAAATCGATTTTCTTGTAAAGCTTGGCACATAATAATAGTAAACATTAAAATATATTGAAAATGAACTCTGACTACTCTTTAATTCATTTTCTTGATTACAATGAATTTTGAACATTTAAAGCGTTTGTTTGCGCATATTTAAAGAAACGTCATGCATTTTTTAAGGTTATTTGAAACGAAAGTTATTTTGAAACTGCTGAACGTGTTTCGTAGCGTAACGAACTTGTATTAGCAATTACTAAAATTGTTATTTGTACAAAAGTGAAGCTAATTGGTACAAAATTTTGGACGTGAGAACACATACACACACACACACACACACACACACACACACACACACACACACACACACGCACGCACACACACGAATAATAACATGCAACAAATTGGCGTAGTTATTATGACACTAGGCCGCCTCGGTGGCCTATTGGATAGCGTACTAGGCTTTCACCCCGAGGATCCGGGTTCGATTCCCGGCGAGGGCTTGGCATTTTCATATGCTATAAATCATCACATCGTCTGCATTAGCTCAAGTGTGCACAATAGTCAGACGTTAAACACAAAAAAAAAAAAAAAAATAAATGTTATGACAACGTAAAATAGCGATGAATAAAAGGAAATATTTTTGTAATTCCAGCAATAAATGTATCCTTACACAGTTGGTCTAAAATGGAACTAGAGAAAGTACTTAAATATTCTTAACTTACATGTTCAACAACTTTGGTTTTTCGCAATATTCTAACAGATTAAACGGGAAAAAATTGTATAAACACTTTTCGCAAACGGATTTATTTTTAAAAACATTTTCTATTTCCTTTAGATAAGTCCGGATAACCGGCTGTCCGGATGTGTAGAGGACGGATAACTGTTTACGAATTAATACTCATATATCAACTAACCGCTATCAGTCCTTCATCAATTGTTTCTCAAAAGTGTACATTTAAAAATAAATATGGTTATTATTTAACAATTTATAAATAATAACACTTTTTAAATGAAATTATGGTTACCGAAAGTTTATTTTGAATTTTGTTTACCTATAATGTTACTTTAGATTAAATATTGTTAAAGCCTACTGAGAAATATTTGTGATAAATATTTAAAACAAAAATAAATAGACCTACATATACATGCAAGTGAACTTCTGATCTGGTGCAGACGTTCAAATAAAATGTCTAATACAGCCCTCTAACGCTGTAACGAATTGGGTGCCATTTGATAAGAAAATAGGGGGAATGTATAAGAGATGTCTCAAACAGGCTGATATCCGTTTTAAAACGTTTCTAGTATCGACTACATTAGCTGTAACTATCGATATATACCGTTTGACTTTAACTCGATTAATCTTGATGAACATTTGAATCAGATTTTTTTACTTTATGCTCTTAATGAGTTAGAGAGCGATTTTTGTAATATAACAGACGAGTTTAATTTTTTTTTTAATTATGTAAATAAATTTTAATTAACATAATTCTAATAATCAAATATAGTAATTTTGTAGCTTTTTCCGTTGGAAAATTTTCTATTTGAGAATTTGTGTTGTTGTTATTTTAAGGCGAAAAGCACATTTAGGCTATTATCGCCTCCCTAAATGTAAGTGTGAATGTAAAGTGTTAAAGTCGCAAGTGTAGTGTTGTAAGTGTAAGTGTGTTTTAGACTCGGGTATTGCGAGAGACGTCTAAATTTTCTTAATAGGTGCAGCTAGTCTGCACCCCTGCATTTGAGAGAAAATCCACAGTATAGATATACGGACGGTGAAATCAGCGCCAATCTTAACCTTTAAAACACGTTTGTAAAGAGTTTTTAAAACGTTTATATTTCAAAACTGATTAAAAAATTAAATTACAAAACTAGCAGGAGAAACACACGCCAGAAGAAAACTCAAAGAGGGTGCGAGTGTTGTATACATTAGATTTTAAACGTAAAAAATAGGAAAGGGTGTAAAACACATAATTAAAATTAAGTCACTTTACAGAAAATTTTAATGGGATTTTAAATGTGAAAAAACAAAAATGAAAAGATAATCGTACAATGTTTGAAATAACTGAGCTAACGCCATGTTGGGAGTTTAAGAGGCTGCAAGTGGAAGAATTTTTGAAAGAATCAGTTCAAATTTTAAAGTATTAATTTTAACAAGTGATTAAGCGCTGATTACGATAGTGAAATCAGGTGTTCAAAAAGTGGCCGTTAAAAATATGACCAGTTTTACAGTTATTAAGGTTTTATTTTATAACCACGTCTTAAACGTTTGTCCGAATGTGAGATTTATTTAAAGTTGCTTCCAACACGTCAGCGAAACATCTTCTTCCTCCAGTTTTACCTCATCTATTAGAATTTACCATTCGGTTGAAATAAATGAAAATGTTTTAACATAATCTTAAATATTTGTCATTTCTTTTTCTCTTAAATAAATAATTCTTTGAACTATCTCAAAAGCCTCATAAATTCATGTTTTCTGGAAAGAATATGTTGACATTTTTATCCTAAGTATTTTATGTTCTAATCATGACAATTTTCCTTCACTATGCTGGTTTTAAAATTAAGTGTTCTTTTTTTAATTATTTTAAAAATACACAGTAATAAGTAAGCAAATGTAACTTACAAATTCTGCAGATTGAATCCTCGATGAAGGTAACTTTCACTCCTCTACAAAAACACTATCACGTGTAACCGCACTGAACAGACTCTCTGAATGAACTGGTTAGGAGATGTAGGGTGACCTGCCAAGGGTCACCACAGCTGATAACAGTTGCTCATCTTGTAAACGATTATTACAACCATTCCCATCCAATACGTGTGTCTTATTTAGCGATAATTCACGCCTTTTAATTAACTACTCATTTGAAAGTTATATTTTTTGACAAATAGATGTTGCAATGTACGTTTTAAACAAAATTAACCAAAGGAAATTGATCTTAGTATATATAGTAAAATAGAACTAATAATGTTTCTTTTGACTCTATATAACGTGTCGTTAACGCGTTTCGGAATAATGTGTTATTATCAGAAAGTTCAAAGTTCATGTTCAATCTTGCAGTCGTCAATATACGACGAAATAAAAGGTGTAAAAAAATTACACAAATTTTCCCAAAACTATTCCTCAAGATATTCGATACAGAAAAAAAAAATAATAAAAAACGTAAAATAGATATTATTTTTCAAATTAGGTTTGTATGATTTTTATTAAATTTTTGAGAAATATGATTATTTAAATTTTAGTAAGACTCAAACTAAATCACTGTATGATTTCAAATAAAGACATTTTCTATTCGAGAGTAAGTGGGCAAACCCAACATGGTTTATTTATATTTTTTTAAATTTATTCTTAAATTGTAAAAATATGCCTAATGTAGTTACAAATTTTCAAATATAACAAAACTTTAATTAAAATATAATTTTTGACGATAACTATTCATTTGTTCATTTAGGGTACCTAATAATCATGTACAATCAAATTTTATATAAATTTATTTAAAGCGACAAAAACGTTTTTTAACCTATTTTTGGTAAACCAGTAATATGCTAAATTTTACCGAAACCAGTCCATTCGTTAAGCTGCAGAGATGTGTACAGTGAAAGAAATAAAAAGAAATTCAAGTAAAAACATTTTTTTAAATTCATTGAACCTGAAAAAACTAGCTATTAAACATGTTAATTTTCCCATTATCATAATAATTTGTTTATTATAATTCTTCTGGAAATGTAAACACATAAGAATAAAACGAACTTTACATACGAGAACACACACTTATTGATATAACAAAAAAACTAGTACAGTATCGATCCTAGTAGTTCGATTATCGTTCGTCAAAAATATTCAGCTTGTACCAATAAATAGTGGTCATCAATTTTTTGTAAACAACTAATAATTCGACAGTCGAAAAATATTCTAAAAATACCAAACAATATTTTCATTTTAAACAATTGAAGCAACGACTTATTGAAATGTTACAGAAAAAAATGATTTATCATTCTTTAATAAATTTTAGGCATATTTGAGCTGAAATAAAGCTATGATAAACTAACTATTTGTAAACATTCAAACATTTTTCTAGTAAGAAAAGTAGTTTTAGAACCACTGAGGAAACATTACTTAATAACTAAACATTTGAAAAGTCAAATGCGACGTTCGGCAAAACAAACTTTATACCTAAGGCGTGTTTTATCCCGCTTCCTACGTCATCTGTACAAAAAAAGAACTGCCATTTTCCAGTCTTTACCTCCAAATCACTGTTATTTACTGCATGGCGTTTACGACACAAAGAAACAGACGAAATGTAGCAACTTGGATTCCTTCCAGGATAAAACGACATCCTGCCTTTACAATGTTTCCTTGAATACACTTATAATTATACCGGTATATATGGTATAACGCCAAGTAGATTCGTGGTATATTCCTTGCATCGTTCTAGTAGGATTACAATTTTTAAAGTTAACTGAAAGTTTAATCATTATTTTCGCAACATTTTATTATTTAATACTTCAAGTATACATTGTATATAGTTGTGAAAAAATCGGTCTTGATATTTTGACGTATTTTTCTGCTATCAGATTCTGTAAGATTAAACAGCTACTGTCAATCAGAGTTCGTACAAATAACTTAATTCTACACGAACTGACCGATTTTGTTAAAACATTAGTATATTTTTATTGAAAAATGAAGAGCTAGAGCGGTTTTATGGAAATACACTAATCCGAAACTATCCTGAAATTAGATCACTTCCTGAGAGGACATTAAAATTTATATTTTGTGTGCGCGCATGCGTAGACAATTCTTTTTAAATTCTATTGACTGCTTTTAAGTTTAACTTCGTAAACGGTGATTATGACTGTGAAATTATTCTTTAAAATATACGCTAAGAAAAATAACTGTTATACGATGTTATATTGCTACTTTGAAAATTCGCTGCCATCACGTCAGAGTTAAAGATGAGCGACGCAATTTTATATTGCAAAATAGATGTCGCTTGGTAATTTTCTTTTTTTTAATATTTCTTAAATTATTTACGTGCATTTTTATTAATAAAACAAGTACAAATTAACACAAAAAATATCTTATACATTACGATTTATTGTAAGAAACTTTGAAATGTCTTTAATTTTAAATTAACTGTAGGGATTTGAATTAAATATCACAAAAAGCCAGTAAAATTTTAAGAACTAATTTTGGCTGATTATACGGGTGTTCTTTTGGTCAAAAGCTTAAGAACCTATACATCATTCCACCTGGGATTTTAACTGGTATAGTTAAAAAATTAAGTTTGTGCAATCATCTTTTTATGTTTCTTTTTTAAATCTTGTTGTTATTATGTTTACAGAGTATTTCCAAGGTCTGTATATACGAGTTGTAAACTGATTTACGCTTGTTTCCCTTTCAGTAGAAATAAATTGTTAGACACAAATTACAAATAATTAAACAGTAATTATGCGCCATGTAATGCCATATTGATACAGATGCGCTCTCTATAACAGTCTATTCAAATACATATTCAGTAGAATTCTAATTAATTTGAAGAATGCTTTAATTTATCAGTTCACATTAATTGATTTAGTTTACAAGTTGGTTGGTAGGATTGTGAAATGATTTATAGTTTGTTGACGGCTTACGTTTTAATATATTTTTTGGCGGAATTATGAAATGATCTGTAGTTTGTTGGCGGCTTACGTTTTAATATATTTTTTTGGCAGAATTATGAAATGATCTGTAGTTTGTTGACGGCTTACGTTTTAATATATTTTTTGGCGGAATTATGAAATGATCTGTAGTTTGTTGACGGCTTACGTTTTAATATATTTTTTGGTAGAATTGTGAAATGATCTGTAGTTCGTTGACGGCTTACGTTTTAATATATTTTTTGGCGGAATTATGAAATGATCTGTAGTTTGTTGACGGCTTACGTTTTAATATATTTTTTGGCGGAATTATGAAATGATCTGTAGTTTGTTTACGGCTTACGTTTTAATATATTTTTTGGTAGAATTGTGAAATGATCTGTAGTTCGTTGACGGCTTACGTTTTAATATATTTTTTGGCGGAATTATGAAATGATCTGTAGTTTGTTGACGGCTTACGTTTTAATATATTTTTTGGCGGAATTATGAAAAGATCTGTAGTTTGTTGACGGCTTACGTTTTAATATATTTTTTGGCGGAATTATGAAATGATCTGTAGTTCGTTGAAGGCTTACGTTTTAATATATTTTTTGGCAGAATTATGAAATGATCTGTAGTTCGTTGACGGCTTACGTTTTAATATATTTTTTGGCAGAATTATGAAATGATCTGTAGTTCGTTGACGGCTTACGTTTTAATATATTTTTTGGCGGAATTATGAAATGATCTGTAGTTTGTTGACGGCTTACGTTTTAATATATTTTTTGGCGGAATTATGAAATGATCTGTAGTTTGTTGACGGCTTACGTTTTAATATATTTTTGGTTATGAAATGATCTGTTTGTTGACGGCTTAAATGATGATCTGTAGTTTGTTGACGGCTTACGTTTTAATATATTTTTTGGCAGAATTATGAAATGATCTGTAGTTCGTTGAAGGCTTACGTTTTAATATATTTTTTGGCAGAATTATGAAATGATCTGTAGTTCGTTGACGGCTTACGTTTTAATATATTTTTTGGTAGAATTATGAAATGATCTGTAGTTTGTTGACGGGTTACCTTTTAATGTATATTTTGATAGAATTGTAAAATGAACTATATTTTGTTGACGGCTTACCTTTCAATGTATATTTTGGCAGAATTATGAAATGATATGTAGTTTGTTGACGGATTACATTTTAATATTTTTTTTTTTTTTTTTTTTTGTAGAATTGTGAAATGATCTGTAGTTTGTTGACGGCTTATCTTTTAATGTATATTTTAGTAAAATTGTGAAATGATCTGTAGTTTGTTGACGGGTTACCTTTTAATGCATATTTTGGTAGAATTGTGAAATGAACTGTATTTTGTTGACGGCTTACCTTTCAATGTATATTTTGGTAGAAATTGTGAAATGATCTGTAGTTTGTTGACGGGTTACCTTTTAATGTATATTTTGATAGAATTGTAAAATGAACTATATTTTGTTAACGGGTTACCTTTTAATGTATATTTTATTAGAATTATGAAATGAACTGTATTTTGTTGACGGCTTACTTTTTAATATAATTCATACTACATTTATTTCTTTTAACGTATTGTCAGTGTTACAAATGTCCGAATTCTTTTACTTTCTCTAAATGTAATACATTTCTTTGCTTCAAGTCTATATTTTATCCCAGTCAATATTATAAGAACGGAGTTCAACTATAACGTAAAGGATAAAGCTTACGGCAGTAACTTCATCGAACCCACGATCTTGAGGTGTACAATTCAGGGACGTAGCACACTGAACGGTGTATCAACCACATCGACTACCGAGCTCCAAGAGACCGATGTGGAGAATTTGGAATATTTTGTTTTCTGATATCTCATTCTAAACAATTTGGGGTTTTCTTTAATTTATGTTCATGTGTGTTTTTGTGTTGTGAAAACGAATCAAGGTGTATATTAATAAAAACGGAAAGAAATGAATAACTTCAATAAAATTTCGTATATTTAAAAATGTTTACACTTATAGAGTATTAAGTTTGTCGAAAATGATTTACACATACAAAAAAATGCACACGTACTTCTGTCAATATTTTTTTGTTCATATACATGTACATATATAACAAAATTGTCTATATCTGATTGAAATATACCGTGATCTTTGAGTTCTGATGCTGCGTAGAGTATAGAAAATTTATATTTTTTTGTTTCTTATCCTAAAACCTTCCCTCGGTCACATACATATCAAAATACACAGTCCTGATTAAACATCATTTGAACAAAGACGTAATTAGTTTAGGTAATGAAACTATTTCAACAAACAGTTATTTGTTTATTTTCAGCCTTCACAAACATAATTAAAATTTCATTGTTGTTATCACTCGTCCAAATTTAATATAACTTTTGATATAACATAGTTCTTTATTGTGTTTATAAACATATGTTTGCGAATAATATGTTTTAAGAGTTGCGAAGTTCTAAAAAATACTTGTTTTCTGAATATTTTTAAACTGGTAATTTCTGTTTTACTTAATCTGCTTAAGGAAAAGACGATACAAAAATTAAACTTGTTTTGTAAAACATTTCAAATATTTATGAAATGATTTTTAATTAAATTAATAATTTATTTTATAATAATTAGGAAATAAACAAGCGTGCATCATCAGGAAATAAAAAAACGTGCTTCTTCCAAACAGATAAAAAAGTTACCTGTGGCACTTGGGTTAGTGCCGACAGAAGAGAAAACTTTTATGCTCGTGTTTAAAAAAAACAGTTATTCGACGGAGAAAATATTGGAATTGATGTTTTTACAAATTACAAAATTCAAGTAAAATTTATTATTTTTATTTAAAATCTGATATTAATTATTAATAATTTAACTATGCAAAACAGTAGAAAGAAGTAACTACTTCTTGCGGCATGCCTGACTGTACTTTTTCACTATTAAGATTTAATTATAATTTTTATAAAAATTGATATGCATGCAAGAAGGAGTTTAATAGCCCAAGTACAATAATAAATACAATATCTGTGATTCTGGGATTAAAAAATTGGTATAGGTTATATTTATTAAATAGTTTAACTACACAAATTTAGAATAGACACGTTTTTAAAATTAACAAAAACGTAAACATAACTTCAATTGAAATGATATTGAAGCAACAGCTGTTGTGAAAAATCATCTGTTTAGACGTAGTCACTTCAAGTCTACATGTATACAGGAACAATTGTATATGCTGTTAGGTGTACGTTACGGAATCAAGCAAAAGCAAATTTTTATACCCATGTTTTGTCACCCGTAACCATAAAAGTTTTTATTTTAAAAATCAACAGAAGCTACAGGAGTAGAAGTAATTATTAAAATTAAAAAAATCGCTGATTGAGAACTGTTCGGACAGGTTCAATGGCCAGGTGCATACAGAAGAAATTTAAATACAAGGTTACAAAAAAACCTTGTAAATATTCACTATGTTCAATATAATAATATGCCTTCCCTAGCTTTGTCAACTCTACTTTCGTTGACGTGTTTTGGAGAACCTTCATCTTCAAAAACTATATCTATACTGGTCACCAATATTATGTTTTGGACGTTTTTGCTCCATCTTCAAAAAACTATATCTATACTGTGTTTTTATAATTTCCTAGAGAACCTCCATCTTCAAAACTATATCTATACTAACAAGTGGTCAAGCAGATATTATATTATGACCGCTCGTCCTATTTATAATTTCCTAGCTCTACCTCATAGCTCTACCTCTATTCAACACGTGTACGTTAAAAAACGATTTTGAATCGTTTTTGCCGTTACATTTAAATTATGCGTCATATTTGATAAAATGGGTACACATACCTCGAGAAATAGAAAACTCAATAAAGGTACTACATATGGCAGAAAAAGGAAGACGTATGAACATTTTAGAGAACTTGGAAATTTTTTTTTTAATTTTTAAATCTAAATTAAAGGGAGAAAACATAACAAGTGAACAGATATCGTCGCAAGCAGATATTACATTTAAAAAAACAAACATTTTCAAAAATTAACAGGAGGGATGACCGTTGAAGAGAAAGTTTGAAAAGAGCCAAGCAGAAGCGAGCGAAAACGTATGATATTGAAGAGCCAATCATCAACGAACACGTTAGGTTTAATGTACACGTGTTGAATAGAGGAAGGGATATGAAGGGGAGCTAGAAAATTATAAATAGGACGAACCATAATATTGATGATCAGTATAGATATAGTTTTTGAAGATGGAGGTTCTCCGAAACGCGTCAAACGAAAGTAGAATTGACGAAGGTAAGGAAGGCAGCTTATTTCACTGAACATAGTGACAATAATCTTAGCAGAAAGAAGAAGAATATAAAAAGAATTTGTAAATATTTTTATCAATGGTTTGTGATAAATAAAAAGTAAGTATTAGTGAGTATTTAAGTATTTTTTTTCTGAACGTCCAAACTTTACTTATACCGGTTATACTAATGAGGACGAGGGAAGGATAATGCTTTAACGGAAAAGGTAAAGCTCACGGCTGTAACTGCAAGTCTCGAAACTAAGAACTTTAGGTGAAATCGCAGCAGACTCACCGGTAACTTAGCCACGTAATATTACCTCATTGTTTTGAAATGTGATCCCTTGTATTCTGTTTACAATTTTTAATACATACGTCTTCCCTGGATTTTTACCCTTCCAGTTTATAAAAAAAATAGGCTACATCTTACATTGATCAATCTTGGGTATATATTCGATATAATCGCTTCATGCAGCTCTCTCGTTGACGTAATAGAAGCGAATTTAGAAAATTACAATTTTTCCCTACATTTAAAAAAATCTGATTTACCATGTAATTATTAATATTTTAAATTTTTAAACTAAATTGAAAATACATAAATAAACCCTGACCGCTGTCAAACATTTCTTAATTTCAATTTATTTCGGAAATTTAAAATGAAAAATGCATGCAGTTTTTAAAACAGATTACGTTGGTGAAATCGTATTTTAAAAATAAAGAAGATAAAAATGTTATGAAATTAGAATTTTGAAAAAATCGCCATTTTGAAACTGTTGTAAAAATGTTGCTGGTTAATGTACTTATTCAAGTTGTGAATTCCAAAATCGACTCTACATTTTATCTATTTTTTCTAAATTATATATAATATATATAATTAATATTAATTTAATATTAATGTTATATATATATAATATAATTAATATAATATATAATTAATACACACACACACACACACACACACACACACACACACACACACACACACACACACACACACACACACACACATCACACACACACACACACACACACACACACACACACATCATTTTAAGGTTCACAAAAAGTGATCATTTTAAGGTTCCAGGTCTAGATTTACCATAATGGCTGCTTAAATAGCTCATTTTTCCAATGGAAATTTGCTCATAATAGTTTGATGAAAATTGCAATGTTTAAAAACTTGGGGGATTCAAAATTCAAAGGTAACTTCTATATTTAAAACGTTCCGAACGAAATACAAACAATCACCTTTCCATATTATTAAAAAGAAATCTGCGAACTTCTATTAGCTAGCGTGAACGAAGCAAACTTCAACATTATTTTATATCTTAAATCATTTTAAAATCAGATTTCACCTTCACAAACAATAACAAAATCCGTTTTCAACTTTCAATTTCGACTTTTAAATTTCTTTGAAAGTAAGATTAACATAATCCATAGTTAAATTCGTTTTCTAGTTTCCAATTGATTTTGAAATTTTAATATGCTAATTGATTAAGTTCTGTCTCTGGTTCTGATGTAAAATCAGATTTTCAAGATAAGACATATGTTTTTTTAAATTTTAAGTAGACGCCACCTCGAAGCTATTAAAACGTTCTTCACTACTATAACAACTACGGCTAACAAACTAGTCAAAGTTATAATCAAAGCTTTTGTGCCAAGCTTTAAAAAAAATCAGAACGAAATTGTCAACGTGACTATTACACTATAATATTCCCCCACACACCTCAAAAGTGATCTAAAAATCAGAATCGGTGTTAATATAAAATTTCATGATCTGGGTCTTATTATGATGACCCGTTCCAAAAACGAATTGTAAATTTGCTAATAGTAAAACATAGTTTTAGGGTTTATGATAATGTAACTAAAAAAAAACTATTATTTTTAAAGTGCTACATTACTTTTGTTACGTTATAAAGTATTTTTTTCTATGAAGCAGCTTTATAAGCGATCCGAATTTAAATAAAATTGTAGCATGACTACAAGTAAAATTAAACTGCAAATAAGTTACTTCATAAGTGTTTGTGTGTGTGTGTGTGTGTGTGTGTGTGTGATGCAACGAACAGCTAATGTTTCAAACAGCGTGTGAAGCTCAGGCACAGCTCGTGCAATAAAACTGGGGCTGGTAAACTGTTATGGAATAATAATATTGTTTTCTGTTATGTAAAAGTTATATGACAAACAGAAAAATGTATAACAAAGTCAAGAAAATGTATTGATGATTTTATTTCTAGAAATTTCGGCCTCGAAGCTGTACCAAGAATTTTGCTGTTGTGAACATTTTATAGTAGATTTTTGAAATTATATTTTAATGAAAAACATTGGGTGTGTGTGTGTGTGTGTGTATATATATGTATGTAGGCAAAATGTGTGTTCAAAATACAACTAATCCCGTTCTCCTTTATGTTCCTAGATACGTAAAAATACAATAGTTCTTTATTCCAAAACATTGAAAATTATAAACATTTTATTTCATGTAAATATTTTTTTATCTATATCAAAAATTTAATTAAAAACTGAATGTTAAAGTAATATATATTACAGTCAAATAATAACACGTTTAATTGAACGATGAAGTAATGAATATTATATACAATTAATAAAACTTTTAATACAAAACTGAATGTTAAAGTAATAAATATTACAGTCAAATAATAACACGTTTAATTGAACGATGAAATAATGAATATTATATACAATTAATAAAACTTTTAATACAAAACTGAATGTTAAAGTAATATATATTACAGTCAAATAATAACACGTTTAATTGAACGATGAAATAATGAATATTATATACAATTAATAAAACTTTTAATACAAAACTGAATGTTAAAGTAATATATATTACAGACAAATAATAACACGTTTAATTCAAAACTGAACGATGAAGTAATGAATATTATATACAAATAATAACACGTTTAATGTTAAAGTAATAAATATTATATACAAATAATAAAACATATTGGATCATAAGTTTTAAAATTAACATATTTTTGCAGTTTCCCATTCATAAGTTTCAGTGAAAGTGCAAGTTCTGGCTTTGACGTTTTTATAGTTCAGCGTTCATTGTTAATTTACGACATCTCGTGTACGGTTTAAACTTACGAGAGCGATCAACTGACTATGAAAATTCACTTTCATGTAATTAATTTACAATACAATAGCCTGACTGAAACAAGTGCAGTGCACAGTAAATATCTATGTATTATTAATATTTAAATATAAAAATAGTGAAATTTTCTTTATTTTGAAATATAAAAATAGGTTCTATATATTATGTTTTAAAACAATAATTTAATTTTCAGAATATAACTATGGCTATTGAACAGGTAACTTTAAATTACAATATATAGGTATAAATTTTGTATCTACTTAAAAAATTACGAACGGATTTGTAGTAGAAAAAGAGCTGTAATTGTTAGATAGATTTACCGTTTTTTATAAAATTTGGCGTTTACGTTTAGCTTGGCCATATTTCAATATTTCATTATTTTTTATTAATATTTTGTTTCAAGCCTCTTTTTCTTCAAAAAAAAATTTTTTTTTTAAACCTCAGAATAGGCTTTAACATTCTCGTGCAAATTTTTATTGCATATTTTTATAAATCTAGTCATGTTCAACAATAGATGAAGTAAAAGACATTTTTTGTTTAGAAGTGAAACAAGTAAGATACAAAAAAAATTAAAGTCAATTCCTACTTAGGTCATGCGCTTCCATCACGTCAGATGCGTGCTGCGATTCCTAAAACCAACATAGGATAGAACATAAGTGTTATGTACGTAAAATCCTATCGTATAGTCGGTACAAATATGCGATATTAATATTTAATAAAAAACTGTATTTAACATCAAGTGACATCAACTACAAGTTTAAAAAATGTATTTGAACTTGAGTGGAAGAATAATAGTAGGAATTACCTAACGAAATCCTATCGTATAGTCTGTACAAATCTGCGATATTAATATTTAACAAAAAACTCCATTAACATCAAGTGTCATCCACTACAAGTTCAAAAAATGTATTTGAACTTCAGTGGAAGAATAATAGTAGGAATTATCTAACGAAATCCTATCGTATAGTCTGTACAAATATGAAATTAATATTTGACAAAAATGTATTAACATCAAGTGTAATCTACTACAAGCTTTAAAAAATGTATTTGAACTTGAGTGGATGAATAACAGTAGGAATTACCTAAGGAAATCCTCTCGTATAGTCTGAACAAATATGTGATATTAATATTTGACAAAAAACTGCATTAACATCAAGTGTCATCCACTACAAGTTTACGAAAAATATTTGAACTTAAGGGGATGAATAGAAAGTATTTTATTAACAGCTGAAAATTTCAAAATAATATATAAATACATAAATAAATATATAAAGGATTTAGTGTGAACTAATAGTAGGAATTGAAAAAAGATAAACATATTAGTCCTAGGTTTTCCTTTTTTTATTTATTTAATTTATTTTCGAGACATAATTTTTCGAATTTGCTACACCTACATTATATATGAGTCTTTGAATTAATGAAACATTGAAAAAATCGAACGATACAATTTTTGAAATTTTTTCCTAGCTTTATTTTCCTGATTTTGATTGATAGCTTCACAACCATATTTGGAAAATATTGGCAATTGTTTAACATTACCGTACTTTCAATAATTTTACTCAGATTGTATGTCGAATTAAAATTTGATACACGTGTACATTTAAAGTTGTTTTACTTAAATGATTTCTTGTATACGAAATTTTCAAAAAGGAATTCCTCGTTTTATTTTGTCGTTTCGCATAAAACATCAAAACTTCATCTCAACAAATTGTTCCGAGTCCCACCCAAGATGAGAATAGAAATGGAAATTTCTATAATCTGGTTGTCAAGGACCCCAGGCTGTTACCATATGTTGTTCGTTTTCCCTTTTATACGTGTGATTGATTGCAACCTGCCGAGCAAGACCTGTAGGCCTCCAGGGGATGCTTATCAATATTCTTACTGTTACGGTTTTTAAATTGCATAAACGGTTTATTCGTTACAGCTTTTGTATTTGAAGTAACATTGAACGTAAATTTTCAAAACGCGTAGTCTATGTGTATTGCGTTTTTTAAAATATGTATTGATAGATTCAAACTATTTAACATGAAATGTATTAAGTTAGAGTCGTAAAAAACGTTTGTAAGTCATTCTGTATCTTCATTTCAATTTGGCGAAACGCTGTAATAAATTTAATTTCATAGTTTTTAATCGAACAGATTTTAAAATTGTTTTTGTATAGCCTAAGTCAAATCCTAAAGGGGTAGTTTTTAAAACGTATGAATGCTTATATTTCAGCAAGCTACCCTGTAATAAATTGCTTTACCAAACGACAGCTTTCTATTGACTCGCATTCCATTGATGTGGGTTTCAACTCCTGTTCATCCCTCGGGGGTTGTTTTTTCAAAATGATTTACACTTGGGTTTTCCTAAGCGCACTATAGTGAAAATCTGTGCCAAGTATCAGCCCTCTAGATATTCAAAAGCTATATCGTATAACAAATAACACGCTATGATATATGGAGCTTCAGAAACACTTTTGCAGCATATAGAATACGCCATCCAAGATTCACACTTTTAGCTTTGTTATGTCGTATATTAGTATTTTACAATACGTAAATTGTATGATAAAATAATTGTGTTAAAAATAGTAAATTAAGTAATTACGTTTATAAAAAAACATTTTCCAGAAGATTCAATCTATAAGACACGAAAATTCGTAGTACAAAAATATTCATTTACAGATTAATTTGGTTTGCAAGGTTTCGTTAAAATTCTTTTTTTGATTTATTTAGTAATTTCTGAAATGCGATTTATAAGTTTGCTTTCTTGGGAAGCAGAAATGTTTTCACGTAATAAATTTGAAACACGATCCTGATAATAATTTACAATATGTAAACATTACACAGTCTCACATTATACGTCTGTTGTTTCTCAACAACATTTTTCTATTATCATTATGATAAACATATAATAACTGAACTAACCTCAAAATGTTACAATTACGAAAAGAAACGGAATCTTCAAAACAAAGTAATATTTAAAGAACCCCTGTACACAGCTGTTTTGCTGTCGTGATTGAAGCGAATTTCCAAAATTATTTTTTTTATCCTACCCACTTTTTGAAACCCTGATTTCACCATCAAAAACGGATTAAAATCTGCATTTTAGACTTTTAAATTGCATTCAAAATACAATAATGAACCGTAAGCGCGGTCAAATTATTTTTTTTAATTTCAAAGGATTTTAAAAAATCAAAAAGCTAATTTTTAGCAGTTTTCAACGCTGATTAAAATTTTAAAAAAAAACATATTTCATAAAATATTTACAATAAAAACGTTATGAATTTTCAAACATTTAAAATAGCCATCACTTAGAAACTGTTTAACAAATTTTGCTGGTTAACAAATTTATTCAAGCTATTAAAATAATCGATTTTTGAATGAAATTTGAATCAAGTCGAACTAAAATTGCGGACGTGAGCGTGCTGAAATACACACAAACACGAACGCACGCACACGCACACACACACACACACACACACACATAAACACACAAACACGCGCGCGCTCACACATATACACACACAAAAACAAACACACACACACAAATACAAGTACAAACGCGCGCGCGCGCACACACACACACACACACACACACACACACACACACACACACACACACACACACACACACACACACACACACACACACACACACACACACACACACACACACACACACACACACACACACAACAAGATTCGAGAGTAATTCGGAAAAAACGAATTTCGTTTTGATTTTTTTTTTAAATTTAAAAAGGCTAACTGCACATGTAAATGACTTTCAGTCATTTCAAAATTACTACAATTACTTGAATTATACTTTACCAAAATTTAAACAACATATCGTAAGTTCGGCCACTGAAAATGTAACGGAGCTAAGTGGAGTCAAACAATCTTGCTGGCTTCGACTCTGCTTAGGTTCGGTTTTAAACGCTTCACTACGCCTCAAAATTTCTCATTACCTATCGTTGCCTAGGATACGGTTTTTAAACATAGTAGTTTCCTATGATTTGTTCGAATAGGCCTAAACATTAAGATTTAAAAGGTACAAACGTGTTCTTTAAACTGACTGAACTCTGCTTCCTGTTGCCGTTTATCTTCATCCCGCTCCGCTCGACTCAGCCTAGAGCTGCTCCGCTTTGGTAGCCGCTCGGCCTTAAGTAGGCCTTAGTACGAAATACAGGTTTCAGTAGATGTTCTGACTTGACTTTAACCATTTTAAAATAGTAATACTGATAATTTTTTAATCATTTCGATTTATATATCGAAATGATTGAAAGTCGATCATCGATCATCGAAGTTTAGTAATCGAAAGTTGAAATTATCTGTAAGATATATCGCAAAGTCCAAAGTCACTTTAATAATTGGCGGTTTGACCATTATTCAATCATCAACAAATTTTGTAACCAAATTAATTAATTGTAAAGGTTGATTCTAATTTTTTGTCCTTAATTTTATAATCATTTGTTATTATTTAACAAAGATTATTTTGTAAAATTTCGTAATATTTTCTTGTTTTAGTGAGAAGAGCACTATCGGACTCTTTGTATTTTAGCCTAGGCTTAATGTATCGAATCAAATACACATCGTTTCATAACGTTAGTGGTTAAGCCTAAATACTGTAATCTCTCGGACACTATTCTCCCGTTAGCCGCCTCGGTGGCCTAGTTGATAACGTACTTTGCTTTCACTCTTAGGACCCGGGTTCGATTCCCTGCCAGGGCTTGGCATTTTCATACGCCATAAGTCATCATCCCACCGTCTGCAATCACCCAAGTGTGTACAATACTTCGATGTTAAACACAAAAAAAAAAACAAAAAAAAAAAATACTCTTTCCGTAACTTGTTGAAGTAAATTTTGACAGTGACCAAAATTTCCAGTAATGGGATTTGTGAGTGATTTATTTTTGCAGTTTTATAATTACTGTACAAACAATTTTTGGTTATGCAGCTTATTGTCGAAAATAAGAATCTAATTATTTATATCATAATTAATTAATAATATATTTATTGTTTATATCTTTTTTGAACAAATATTTACTAAGATATTTTTAAAAGTAAAACCAATTATAACTTTTTTGTTTAACATCCATCCTTTATGACAGTTAAACTAATGAGGACGCAGGATCAGCGTGAACGCCAAAGGAAAAGCTTGTGCAATAATTACAGTTTTGAACCTACGATTATGAAGTGCGCAATTTCGGTGATCAAAATAACTGATTGGTGTTCTAACTATATCTGACATCCCGGTTCTTTATAAAGCTGTTGATCCAACTCAAATTATTAATTTATAAGTTATGAACTTAAAACTAACTTGCTTTTTATTGTCTTAATTTTCTAAAATATTAATTTTTATTTTAAAATTAAAATAAATTAATAATTGTTTGTTTGGCTTTGGAATTAACTACCAAAGCAATACACTTGATAGTCGTAAGGTAAGGCCATTATTGTGAGTGTGTGTGTGTGTGTGTGTGTGTGTGTGTGTGTGTGTGTGTGTGTGTGTGTGAGACACTAATCCAGCTAAAATTTACTGCAAAACGTATACTTCAGTAATATTGTGTATGTTAAAGTTAGAAATTGTTTTTAAACTTATCCAATATCTGATACAAAATTATTTTCACAAATTATACTAATAGAAAATGTATTTTTATTTATTACTATAAAAGTAATAAAAACAATTTTGAAAATTTTGATGCATGATAATCAGAACAAAGCGAGATTTCTGTTTCAACTCGAACGTTCAGCGTTTGGTTTGGGTGTTTGTTACGCAGATTTGATCAAACGCATTGAATTTGAATTCTGGCACGAGGAAATAAAACTAGAACGACGTATATGTACGATGTTTTCCCACTCACTTCCGTTTCAAGATGGCGGCCTTTGGAAAGGATTTTGCAAAAAAATGACTTTAACGCCATTAAACTACTTACCCAGTCCAAATTTAATAATTAACGTATATCCGAACTATAATAGCTAAACATTTGAAATTTTCAAGGTTATTACCACGGGAGCACTGTAAAACAATTTTCCAGTATTCAACCCCTAAAGAGGTAAAAATGAGGTACAACAATTTTTATTGGAAAAAATATGTTTTTCGTCTGAACTTCTTAAAACGTAACATAGTCACTCTTAGATATAAGTAATGAAATATATTTCTCACCATTTCCCAAAACTCATAACCTAAAGAGATTGAAAGGGGGTAGAAAATGTAAAAAGGGGTATACAATTTTCCATTAAAAAATATTTGTTTTGGATCCGTAAATTCTATAAATATGCTATGAAACACAAATAATGAAACACATATTTCAACATTTTTTCGAATTCATTCCCTAAAGGAATAAAAATTTAAAAAATAGGTATAATTATAGAAAAAGAGTGTGTATAATTATAGAAAAAGAAACATATTTTTATCGGATTTTCTTAAAAGTAAACAAAATAATTTAAAGCACAAATTATGATACACATAATTCAGCATTCCCACCACCCGAATTCATCCTCAAAAAGAACACAAAAATATAAAAAAGGCATACATGTTTGTATTGGAGAAAAATATTTTTTACCAGATTTTCTTAAATTCGAATGGAACACGTTTGAAGACAATAAAACAACATATTCAAGTTATAATATTTTTTCATATTCACTGTAAAATAATCATGAGTTTAGATGATCAAGCTTTTAAAAATATTTTTTTATGTTTCTAAATTATTTCATTACTGAAACAGCTTCAGTTTCGTGGGCGAAGCAGCGACGGGTAATGCTAATATATATATATGAAAATATAATTGTGGCTACTTCTAAATAGCTGGTTTCGCATAACAGCTGTTTTTTTCAATATCATTTCAATTGAGGTTATGTTAAAAATTCAATTTCTAAATAAAATGGACAATATTTTTTTAAAACAAATGCGCTTTAAATGTGGAAAAAAGATTAGAAATATGAACAAGAAAGTCTACGACGATTATAAAATACATTAAAAGGAAAAAATGAATTTAATGATCAAAATTTTACAATTAATAAAAGAGTTATGACTGTTTTTTTCCGGTGTTTAACGTCCTACTATTGTGCAGACTTGGAATAATGTAGACGATGGGATGATTTATAGCGTATGAAAATGCCAAGCCCTGGCCGGGAATCGAACCCGGGCCACCGAGGCCGCTGAGTTACGACTGAAGAGCAACATCAACTAATTAATAACAAAAACGAGGAATCGAGGAAAACATTATACATGATTTATATTTTTGGTTCGGTAACAGAAACTTTTTTTAACTTTAGCCAATGTGTATTAAATTTTAAATAAAAGAAATTATGATGAGGGAGTAATTCGAAAAGATCGAAAATAAACCATGACCGCTGTCAAGAATTGTTTATCTGTTTACCAATATATATATATATATATATATATAAACCTCTATTTTAAATTGTAATTAATGCCTATTTTATTATATACCCATCCCATATACTACAAAATGTTAGAACTTTACTTTAACAATTAGTATATCCTGGTAAATATGCCAATCAAAATTACAAGACCAAATCTTCTTTGTACTTCATTTAGTCAGAGAATAAAACAACAAATGTTAGAATTCGTTAAAAGATTTGAAAATTTTCAGTCCAAAACTGTTATTTCTTAGCCTACATAAAATGTTAGTCACATGAGTCTTGAATAAACCAAAATGCATGAAATGTTTATAAGGCTTGAAGTGTATTGGGCTAAAAAGTGTATTGGGCAACTTTATCACGAGCCTAAAAACTGAAATTTTGAAAGATTAGAAATTTTAAACGTAACTAAATTTTTAGCTGTTTACTGCTAAAAGGAAAAGTCACGTTTATTGGTTTCGACAGAGTGATACCTCATTTTAAAGATCTTCTTAAAGGAAAAAGAACTGTCCAAATAGAAGTATCTACCTCTAGAATTTAACTTAAACAAAGAACTTAACAAAATAAAAAGCATGCGCTTACGAAATATTAAAAATATAGCAGGGAAACACCCCGATACTGTCTGCATGTTCAGTGACAGAACCTGTGGTGTGGGGGCGTCACATGTTTGCGACTAAAGCTGTCACCAGTTGAGGCGGTAGTCATAATTTCCCAAACGTAGGTCAAGCGTTGGGGTAGGATTTGGGGGCGGGATAGAGAGAGAGAGAGAATGTCATCGCGTCTATATCTGTCTTTTCAAAAAAAAAACCATTTAGCGCTCTCTATGCGATGTTGCGTCAAGTAATGTTGGTAGGCGAGTAAAATGTTCTGATTTTATCAGGGAAGCAGTGTTCTTATAGATTCGGTATTCACTGATAATAACTTATTTTAAAAATTTTGTATACTGACAATAGCTGAAATTTTTAAGGAATGAGTTATTTATCGTGTTTATATTGTCCTTGAAACTGCATCGTTTGAAAAAATGCGTAATTTGTTCACATTTATTTTAAATTAGAATATTTTTTACAGAAAAACACTGTAAGATATAGTTGGAAATATTGCAGTATCGAAGGTAGAGGTTATTGGACCGTGAAAGCGCGATGTATAGAACAAAGAATTGAATGAATATTTAACAACGTTTTCCACATTTAGAAAGTGTGTTGTTGCTTTAAGGGAAACACTTACCTCCTCTGGGGAAAGTAAAGAAAAATTGAATTTCCTAATCCTAAGAAACAAACACAAACGAGTGTCATTTTACTTCCGTATTAAAAAGAAAAACTTATAAGAGGTCCTGCAGCCGCTTTTTGAATTCAAAACTCCGTGTCGTTGTGTAAACTTAGCACCCGTGTCTCATTACACTATTACACAGTGTAAATTTAATTTTAATATTTTAAAAGTTGATACTTTAAGGCGTAGCTGCGAATTTTAAATATTCTTCCCTGATATTTTCCTTCTATGTGTGTAGATTAGGTAAAATTAATTTCGAATTGGATCTGAATAATTCATTTAAATTTACTTTTGTGTAAGCCAATTTATTTGTGTGTGTGTTTTTTGATCGCGCGTGTGCGCGTGTGTTAACACACTTGCTTCGTAGTTTTGATCCGATTTGATTCAAATTTGGCACAAAAATCGATTCTTGTAATAGCTTAGACAGTTCGTTAACCAGTAAAATTTGTTCAAAAGTTCAAAATTGGCATTGATTTCAAATCTTTAAAAACTAATCACTTTTTTACATAATTTGTTTAACCCAATTTCACCATTGAACTTAGTGTTACGAACTGCATAAATTAAAATTATTAATTTTCAAAATCCGTTAAAGTTAAATTCAGTTTCACGGTGGTCAGGATCGATTTTTTTATATTCAATGTAATTTTATAGTTTAAAATTCTCACATATATAAATTTTAACGTAAAGTTTGCATGGGCTATATTAGGTAGATATATAAAAAGAATATAAAAAGAATAAAATATAGAAAAATATTTTTGTAAATTTGCTTCGAGAGAACTGCAGGCTGCGATTATAACAATCTTTTAATGAAAAATTAAGAACATAATAATTATTTATTACTGAAATTTGAATTTTTAAATTACAATTCAGGCAGATTTTAACGGTAATGAAAATAGTTGTCAAATTTAATTTTTTTTAATTCTAAACTACATGCATGATTAAAAAGTTCAAAAATCATACTTAGATGGGCAAAGCACACCAATTGAAATTTACTCTCAATCAAAGTGTACATTGAAGTAAAAGCTATTTTGGATTCTGGGAATCTGTTAACCTATAACAACAGTGATTCCGTTTATATGCCAAGCAAACGGTTTGAAGAGACCGCTAAGCGTATTATTATTGAATATGAAAGGCTTGAGATCAAGAGAAGAGCCACTTTAGCTCCTCAACAACAAGGTGATGAATCTCATGCTCGTACTGGCAGAAAACTCATAAGCCTCGTTGAAGAAACAAGCCTCTACTTGAACTTGAACGTAAATCCTCATACAACAGTAATCTAATCTGCTTTCCAAAATCTCAAAATTGTTTTCATACAATATTAATTCGCAGATCATTTTCGTTTTTTCTATTATTACGTCATTATTTTTCAAGCGATTGGAGCGGTTTGTATGAACTATATTGTAATTTTAGAGGGAATCCCTAAAAGTAATCTCATTATAAATATATTAATTTCCATACGTTCAAATCCGCAAATATATAAAACTGTATTTTTAATTTTCTCAATTTAAATTTGTTAAATATTAAAAAACATATATAAAAATTGTTTTATGAGATATTTTTATGAACTCCTCCATTGTTTGGGAGACACAGTCGAAGTAAGTTCCTAAAACAAATATTAATTTGAAATTTGACTTTCCCATAATCACATTAAATGTAAAATATGCCTTTTTTTCCTTTAAGTTTATTAAATAATACAAAACACAAATATCTCTACTAAAGTCTTATAGTCAAACAGCTGATAAAAAGCATTTTTAATTAAACAGCTGATCAGCTGAACTAATCATTTTCCTGCACAGTAAAAACAAAACAATATGTACGAATTTCTTATTAAACTTTTCTTTATATGTGTAGAAAGTACAAAAATGTGTTTGTTTTTAAACTTTTTGGTTTTGTACAACTGTAAAATATTTATTAATAATAAGATAATAAAATTTGAAAATTTTTGAAAAAGTTATTTAAAATTATAAATAATTTATTATGTAATAAATAAATGCACTTTTTGTGTGATTTTATTTTATAAAATTCAAAATATTATTGAACATTAAAAAATAACTTTTATTTTTAAGGTGATTTGTTTATACAATCGACTAGTTATTACTATAAACGAGCAGTAAGAAAAGCAAAAATTATTTTAAAATAATTATAAAAAACCATTTACAATTAAATACTTTATAATTTAAATTTTCAATTTTACGTATGATCACCTGACACATTTCCGAATAATTAATTATTAATCTAATTATCTTGGCATCGTTCTTACACAATACAAAATTAACGAGGTGACAAGGTATAGTACGGCAAGGAATGTAAATGGAGTCGGAGGAATATTAAATTAAAATGTGCTTCGCCTTCAAAATGTATTAAATAATTCCTGTCTGACGTAACACGGCTAAGACCACCCATAAAAAGATGGCGGATTATTTACTAATTTTATTATTTTGTATAAAAATATTTATTACGTATTTTACATGATTTTGGTTTGTTAATGAAATTAATATATTTTTAACTGTGTTTAACTAATACAAGCACTGCTAAAACGTCACATCAATTTTTCATATAATATTATTTAATAAGTTTTGAATGAGACATAAACAAAAAACCGTAAAAACCTAATGTAATTTCTCAAAATCGGTTCACTAGATATTTTTGATACGATTCGTTACTAAATTGAGATATTCAGTCTCAACGGTGGTTGAGTTTTTCGATTATTCCCAAAACCTAATTTCCTTTTTTAAAATTTACTACACTGTCTTGACTCAAGAAATTTTACATAAAACTAAAATTCATGCAAAATGTGAAGAAAATATTTCCAGAAATAAAACCGATATTTTACTTGTTTCCATAACTTTCAAACCCACTTTATTTCGAGTTATGGCAAACAATACATCTTATTTGGGTACTAATGGAATATATTTGAAAATTTTTTATAAAATTTACTTTATTACTTTACTCCAATTGGCTGTAATCTAATCTACTCTACTCTGCATTAATCTAACTTACTCATTCTATTTTACTCTACTCTACTCTATTCTACTCTACTTTACTGTACTATAGTGTACTATATACTATACTATACCATACTATACTATAATATAATATAATATACTATACAATACTATTTTCTGCACTACTATATTCTACTCTATTATACCATACTATACTCTATTATACTCAGTCTACTGTACTCTACACTACTTTACTAGAGTAGAGTAGAGTAGATCTTTTTTACTCTACTCTATTATACTCTACTATGCTATATTATAGGGTACTCTTCACCACTCTATTCTACTCTAATCTATTTTATTCTATCACACTCTACTCTATTCTACTCTACTCTTCTCTATCTTTACTTTATTGTACTACACTCTACTCTTCTTTACTTTATTTTACTTTACTTTACTCTACTCTATTCAACTTTACTATACTATACTTTACTCCACTCAACCGCAATCTACTCTACTATACTCTATTCTATTTTAATCTGCTCTACACTACTCTAATCTACTTTGTCCTACTTTACTTCACTTCATTATACTTTTTTGTTAATTTGCAACCCATAAAATGACCTTTGTTTAGGTAGAATTTTTAAAAATACATATCTTTCCGTATTTAATGAATGTTGGTATACATAATCAGTTTTTATAGTGTTGTTCACAAATACGACCACACTTTTTTGCGAATTTTATCATTATATTGTATTACCTAAGACAGTTTTATGAATCGTTATGAAATGGCAGAATGCCGCAAGAGATAAGGCACCCTTTTATTTAATTAGACACAAAATATGTAATTTTCAATTATTTTCCCAATTTATTATGTATATCAAAGAAATTATATATGTGTACGTACGTGTGTGTGTGTGAGAGAGAGAGAGTGTGAGAGTGTGTGTGTGTGTGTGTGTGTGCATACGAGAAATGTGTGTACGTGTGAGTGATGTACAGCCAAATCTATATCACACGAAGATCTGAAATTTTGTAACGTATGTGAACAGAAGAAATTCGGGCAACACCTTAATCCGAATTTTGAAATTTCTAACAAGATTTTTTATTTGAATTTTTAGTACAAAATTATGCCTATCTACATAGGACATTCACGGTAAAAACATTCGAATTATCCTGACAACGCCGTGCGGATTCTGCTAGTTAGTTAATAAAAATCAATCTTAAAGATTTTATTACATTACTTACTGCATTAATTTTAAAAGTTTTTAGAAAATGTAAGAAAATAAATTAAGTAAGAAAAATTTACTACCTTCCAGAAAACTTTTTACTTTCTTGTTTAAGTGTTTGACGAGTGAGTCTAAAGAAATTTTTATTTTAATCAATCGTTATTGATACTTGTCGTGCCTAATAAAACTTTACGTTCTGAATTTTCCCATTATCCAGAAGAGGTTATAATTAAATAAGTCAATATGTAATAAGCAAAAACAAAATTATATAGGCTGTTACTGAATGTAAGTTTAGTAGTTATGATTTCAAATTGTCTTAATTTGTTTATGTTAATAAAAAAATTAATCCAAAAGGCAGGTAGATTTATTATTTCCTCATAAATTACAATTTTCCTTAGTTATTACAATTAAAATTAAGTATTACATCTGCTGTCTTATCCCAGACACATGACATTTTTGTAAATTTAAGTAAATACTTTTTGTATTATTTTCATTATTCTTTGTATTATTATATTATTCTTGTAATTTTTTATTATAAGTTTTTAATTTGAAAAGTGAGGTTAGAAAATTTTGCTTCGTAATAATATTGTTGTTTATAATATTCTGTGAAACAAGAAGCAACCAACGATATGATTTATCCACCAGCTGTTGTTTAGAAGGATGAAGAAATCAAAGTAACCATGAATTGGAAAAACGTTTTACATAAAAGAAAAAGAACTGGCAATAGTAATTTCAACGGTCCACTAGACTTTTTGTCGATCGATTAAATGTCGCCCGCGCTATCTATTAACAGATTACGGTACTACTACTCGTCTAAAAAAATTAAACAACCACAAAAAAGCTATAAAATTTGCATTTCCTAAACTTAAGACCTACCTTTTTGTGAACACTGTTTTGGCAGTTTTGTTCTAAGAGTAGTTGGTTATCTTCCAGGATCTTATTTGTTCCACCTTAATTTCCACCTTAACGGTCAAGAATCTTTGTCTGCCGACAGTCGTTGCGATTTTCGTTAAGGAAAATGTTAACCTAATCCTTAAGTTTAGCCTAATTCGGTTGATTTGATCCAAATCTTCAGGGTTTTTAGTTAATTTTGGTTTGTATTTACTTGATTACATTAGATTTTTTATTAATTTTAATTTATTTTATTTCATTTCATGACTCTGGCGTTATCTTTTGAAAGGATTTATCCAAACGAAAAATGGTACAAGCTGACTTTTCCATTGAATGTGTTAATTATTATCATGAATTCTTTTTACTTTGTACATATGTACAATTTATTCTTCTCATGTAGGTTGATGTTTCTACAGACTTTAAACATTTAAATTTTGCATTAAATTGAAATTGTAATATATTTTCGTATTAAATTTTAAGTTCTGAGCTATAAGTTATTAGTTTTAATTATGTTTGTAACTTAAATTTATTTACTAAATTTATTTACAGTATTCTCTTTTCAATTTTAATTGCATATTTATTTTAAATGTTATTAATCTTTAACTGTAATAGGCATTGATTAACTTTTTCTTTTGTTCTTTTCTTTTCTTCGACATATTCATTTTCGATATGAAACATATTCATATTCATATCGATATGAAACATATTCATTTTCTTTTTCTTTTAATCTAACTATTTAAAAAAATATTACTACTTTTATTTTATAGCCTTTTTGTTTACTGTTACTATTTAAAAATTGAAATTTGTAAAATGAATTATTTATTTTGAAAAAAGTCTATTTAATGATTATTTCCTAACTTTTGTGTTGGATTTTTTTTTTTTTTTTTTTTTTTTGTGTTTAACGTCTGACTTGTGCACATTTGGGCTAATGCAGACGATGGGATGATGTATAGTGTATGAAAATGCCAAGCCCTCGCCGGGAATCGAACCCGGGTCCTCAAGGTGAAAGCCTAGTGCGCTATCCACTAGACCACCGAGGCGGCTTTTTTGTGTTGGAGTACTCGGTATCTATATTTTAATTATTTATAAATCTTTGTTTTATTTCTAAACATACGTGAACACACATACGCGCACGTACTCGCGCACGTACCCACGAGGCCCACCACTGCCGAACTACCACTACCACTAGCCCCGTACTACCAGTACCAAGTAGCAAGGAAGAGTATAGAGAAAACTGCACAGAACACTTTTGCGCAAGCACAAGTAAAGTCCTACATAGTAGTGATGGGCGTAATCGATCACAGTAATCGAAATAATCGATTATGTAAATTTTATTCGATTAATAATCGGTTACGCTCTATGACTGTAATCTTACGTGATATGGCTTCACAGTCTGATACGTGATACCCATTGCGATTACGATTAAAAGGACCTCGTATCCGTGATACGCCTGCAACTTGTTCTTTAAGTGGTTCTGATTTTCCGGCAAACTATCGAGACTAAATTATATATCGAGATTTACAACGGCGTCGTACGTCAAACCAGTAACACGAAATCAACAATGCCCTCTAAATTAGTATGATGCAAATTCTTTTTCGTATTTCTTTCTAATAATACCTCTACCAGTACAAAGTCTGGCCTTTTTAGCAAAAAGATCTTTTCAAATTAGGATTATCAACATGTCGTCCTTCTATCGATTTTTCAGCACTTACGGCAAATTTTTTAAACGATATAAAAATAAATTCACTTCTGTAGTTAATTGCCCCCTCTCCATTAATTTAAGTTTTGGTATACAAAAATGACAAATAATATTAAATATATTCTCAATTTATTTTGGCTCGGCGAAGAAAAGCATTTTACAAAAGATTTAAGCTTTTTAATTAAAATGTTTACGACTAATCTTTAAAGCATCTTCACATGTTAGCAACTTAGCTTTACACACAAACCTAAAAATTTCTATTTAGTAAACATTTTGCAAATTTAAATAATTTAAGATTTCATATCAATAATTAAAACCACAGAAATCCACAAACCAGAAAAATTGTTAATAATACATCGAATCCACGATTACTTTTAATGGCTTACGATTTAATTTACGATTTAATTTAGAGAATTTGTGGAACAACAACACAGAATATTTGTCACTGACAAATAATTAATTAATAATTATAATTAATAATATTTATTAATATAATTAATAATTATAATTAATTAAATAATAATTAATCATGCATTTTTCATAGCATATTATCATCATTTGGGAAAAAACAAAATAATTGAGTTAAAAGGGGGTTTAATACGGGTGAATAATGGGGTTTTTATTATTCCCGTGGAACTCACCTATGGAGAATCGTAGCAGACTGAGGGAATACTATGCAGATCCACCCAAACTGTGATAGAGGAAGTGAGAAATGAGAAGAAACTTCTCAAATTTAGCAAAACCGCCTTGAAGAGTGGGAAGCAGAGAGACTTCCAGTGAACCTAGAAGTAGTAAACCTGCCAGGAATCAATCCACTTACTGACCTTTTCCTCAGTCCGAAGAGATTGAGATCCGATGTATATTGTACTTCGTGAGTGGATAGCGTAGAGTTGAAAGAGATGTTAGCTAAGACTGCATTCTAGATGGTAAAGGGATGGTTTGGATCCCAGGGCTAAGAGAAATTCAGGTCGCTATTGGGCTTACTACAAGGCACATGGATCTGTACATGAACAGAATAAAACTTTACCACAGAGAAACCGTCTGTAGGTTAGCCAATGTAAAAAGTAAGAGGAAGTTTCAGACCTCGTAATTTATGATCGTGAGGTTCTTGCGAGCAGATTCAGAGGCGCTTGGCTTCCAGAACCCTGAAGACCTCCAGCAAATTAAGTTAGTTGTTAAACTGCTGGAACGCACTGAAGACGCCAGTTTGCTGAACCAGTGACCAACAGGATTAGTTTCATAATGTCTTTTGATTGTAGTTCTTGGGGTTTATAATCCGTTTACCTCTGGTATTTCATCTAATCCACATTTGGTTGTAATACAAGTGCATGTAAAACCTCAGGGAGGTATATATATATATATATATATATATATATATATATATATATATATATATATATATATATATATATATATATATATATATATATATATATATATATACACACACAAATTCTTCTGTTTAAAAATTAAATTGATTTCTCATAGATTAAATCAAATATATCTTCGTATATTGTTAAACGAGTTTTTAAACCAAGAGTAGCATATAGAAAAATTTCAGTTATACTATCTATCGTAACAGTAATAGAACTCATAATTTGAGAGAATTTCTTAGGATTAAAGGTTGAATGATTACAGTAGAAGAAGCAATGGCAGATATATTTAGACGTAATCTTGTAAAAAAATACTTCTCTTCTCCCCAACAACATAGTCATTAGTTTTGTTTTTAAGCCCTCAATGGAGCACATTTAGTCAATTTTCGTTCTTTTGGGCTTTCAACTTTGGTTCTTTTAGGTTTTTGAGATTCTCCCAATACTTTTTTAGTCTTATTAGTCCCAATACTTTTTTAGTCCCAATACTAAAAGTCTCTGTAGTCTAACTTCCTCCGCGTAAAAGGCAACTCTTTTTGTTCCTTCTTTAAATTTTAATCTAATGTTTTTATTCCTAAGGATTGGTTTTTCCCTTCCTTCTTTCAGACGTTCCTCCGTTATCCCTAATTCTTTTAGGTCCTGTTCCACTTCCTTAAACCATTCATTCTTCACTTTCATCTTTAGTCGGTAATTTAGGAATTTCTTCTTCAGTCTTTCTTCTGGTAGCCTTATTAGGTGTCTATAGAAAGCCAGTCTCCTCTTTCTAATATTATCTAACAGATGTTCATTATCCTGATAGATGGCTGAACTTGGCAGCAGTCTGTATGTTCCTTCTACCATGTGTTTTTTTTTTATAATGGTTCTCAATATTTTTCTTTCCACTTTTTGAAGATCCTCTGTTCTGTTTCGGCTTTTTAGATTACATAAATTTTCCGCAGGATAAGTCACTTCCGGTCTTGTGACCGTATTATAATGTCTGATTTTCGACTTTATGGAAAGCGACTTTTCTTATACGTTCCTGAAGTTAACTTTAGGGCCTTCTTTAATTTGTACGTTCTATTTTCTATTGCCAGTTTTTCGGTTATGTTTCTAGTGATATTTTCTTCCAAATACTTAAAATTATCCACTGTCTTTATTCGTTTGCCTTCTATTTTTATAGACTTTTGTTTCGACTTTTTAGTCGGCATTATTTCTGTCTTTTCGAGGGATATCTGTAAGCCGACCTTTCCTGCTATGTTTTTCAGCGATTTGATTTGATGTTCCGTTTCTTCCCAATTATTTGAGAGGAGTGCTAGATCGTCTGCAAAGGCCAGGCAGTTAAGTCTGATTCTTGTCCCTATTTTTATCTGTCCTGTACTCTTACTCCATTCTCTGATGATTTTCTCCAACACGCAATTGAAGAGTAAGGGAGAAAGACCGTCTCCTTGCCTTAATCCTGTTTTAACCTCGAAAGTTTCTGAAACTTCCCCTCGGAATTTCACTTTGAATTGAGTGTTTTGAAGTGTAATTTTGATAAGGTTGATTAATTTTGTATGTAGGCCAAATTCTTTCAAAGTTTTTATCAGTGACTCCCTGTGGATGCAATCATAAGCTTTCTTGAAATCTACAAAAGTTATGATTAGGTTTTTATTTCTCCGTTTTTGGTGATCGATTATCCATTTCAGAGCCATTATCTGCTCCAGGCTACTTCTTCCCGGTCTAAATCCTCCTTGATACTCCCCAGCTCTCGGTCCAACTGCTCCTTTATTCTTCCTAGCAGGATTTTTGAGAAGATTTTATTCGTCCAGCAGCGAGATACCCCTGTAATTGTTTAGGTCCGTTTTATCCCATTTTTTATGTATGGGGTGGATTAATGCCATGTTCCATTCTTGCGTTATTTCCTCTTTTTGCCAGATTTTGACTATTTACTGGTGTAGTTTTTTATTACCAATACGTCAGCGTTTTTCCAGATTTCCGCAGTTAGTTGGTTTTCTCCCGCTGCTTTATAGTTTTTGAGGTCAGTGATGGCTATTTCGACCTCTTCAAGGGATGGAGGTAATATTTTTTCTAGTAGAGTTTTAGATTCCCTTTCTCCGTCGGAAGTCCAAAGTCGAGCCTGGTTTTTCGCAATTTAAAAGTTTCTTAAAGTATCCCGCTAATATCATCGCATTGTCTTGGTTGCTGTGGGCAAGCTGTCCCTTCTGGTCTTTAAGCATTAACGTCGGAGGGGTGTATCTGGATAGGTGGTACTTGAAGGTGTTATAATAGTCCCTTACGTTATTTTTCTTAAAAACTTCTTCTATTTTTACTAGCAAGTCTTTTTATGTTTCCTTTTAATCCCTCTTATCTGTTTCGCCACTTCTTTTCTGGTTTGCTCTAGAATCTTGGTTGTGCTCTCGTTCGCAATCTTCATTCCACTATGGGTGCTTTTTTTTTTTGGATGGTGGTGCCAGTTCTTCCTCTGTCTTTATATATATATATATATATATATATATATATATATATATATATATATATATATATATAAGAAATATTTGTTTTACAATTTATAAAAGCGAGCAAATCGTAATATTTATTGTATTGTATTGGGTTATACAATATTGTACAATACAATATTTCGTATTGTATTCAAAATCAGTTTCTTTTAAAACTAAAATAACTTTAATAAAAATACGTCAAGCTCATAAAGCTTGGAAAATCAACCATAAAAATTAATGTTTTTTAAAATGAATGTTGACTTGTCTTGTTTTTTTTTATCATAATAAGATTCATTCCAATTACTGTCAATATGTCAGTGGTAATAAGTGGTTTATTTCTGATAATGTATATGCAAAATCATATTGTCGTGGGAATATGGTACGCCCAGTTCTAAAACCTGATATTTGTTGTTAGTTGTGGGTATTGAACAATACACGGCATTCCGAGGTATAAATACAAGTGTTCAACCTAAAAAATTGAAAATTTTAAAACCTAATACACGATCCTAGATAGCCTATGTTAAAGTAATAAAACGAAAAATTAATAATGAAGGTTGATGTCCTGAGTTGTCCAAATAAAATGTGCAAGCACGTGTCTTTAAAGCTCATACTGAAGGCAATAATACTATGATTTATTGGAAGGCACGCCGCCTCCAAGTGCGAAGATTGATATTGTTCAGTAAACTGCTCAAGCAGGTGAATGGTTCTCGGCTGAATCCAAAAATGATTAATAACTTTTTTAACTACAATCTTTGTAGGGACTTTTTACCACTTTTTGTTTAGATTGGGATAATTTATGTAGTAGTGATACTGGTACGTAATATTCTGTAAGATCTTTATAAATCAAATATCTAATATTGCTAAATAAAATAAAATGTAGGTACGAAGACTTTATTGTAGTGCTTAAATTTCATTACAATAGACCAGAGCTTGATAGTTGATTTTTTTATGAGTATATGACTTAAAAATACATTTGTTTAATGGTGAAAGCCTCGATATGAGTCTATGACTCAATGAGAAGCAACATACGAAGGTCTACTAGACACTCTGTTTTGTATATGGCATCATAAACAGTGCCTATTCTCATCAAGCATGAATAGTGATCGTGCAATATAAGATAAAGAATAAAGGTATGTTTGCTTTAAAACATATATTGCCCTCTCTCGGTAAATACTGATAGCACTAAAACGACGAAAAAACCAAATTAAAGGTAATTTAATACGCTATAATTTTCATAAGAACATAATTTTCTCTGAGTTTAATAATTTCAGAAATATTTGTTAAAAAAGAGGACAAAAAAGACGTACAACCTGTTTTAGATCCTTTTAAAATAATCCCACACGTCAAATAAGTGTAAAACCTCAAATATCACACTGCTTAACTAAGGGTAAATAATATTTAATTTTAAAGCTCAATTTATAAAGATTTTAGAATGGCTTTAATTACTTTGAATATCAATGAATGATCTAAAATATAAAAATGGTAACCTTTAAAGCGCCGTAGTACTGGAACTATGACAATAAAAAAACAAATTAAATAAAGAATAATTTTACTAAAAATAACATTTTATTTTAGACTAATACATTTAGAGTTATGTAAAAAAATGAGAGACAAATTTTTTCTGCACCCGCTATAAAAAAGACCCCTCAGGTCAATTCCGCGTCCATTTGTCCGGAATATTTAAGCTCATGAACAAATTTACCTTTGTACAGAATTTCGCAATTCAAAGTACGTTTTTTTTGACATTTTTGTTACTTTTTTATCATTCTACTTTTACACTCCATATCTCGGTTGATATTGGCGCTACAGCAACAAAAAAAAATTAAAGATAATTTAATAAGCTATAATTTTGGTAAAAAGAAAATCTGTCATGTCTTTAATATTTACATAGCTATAGGGTAAGAAAGGCTGAAAATCAAATACCGCCACTTTAACACCCTCCCACACCTCCTAAATTAGATTCGCACAAAATCGCTATAGTTAGCAAAGTTTACATACATCTCAAAGTGGTAGTTTTCCACCTTGGGCATGAAAATGCAATAAGCCAATTGTTTTTATCGTTTACTAGACTAATATGGCAAAAAACTGCAATTATTCTTTATTATTTTTAACAGTTATTTTCTCGGTGTATTATTTTTGCCTCTCTTTTATTGAATTTATAACTTTCGGACCTTTTGTTTTAGATTTAACAAAAATGTTCATTTTATAGGTTATGTTCGTGTTTTTAGGTCGACATTTGAGAACGAGTTGATTTTCACTTTTGAAATGTCGCATGAACGCGAATAAAGGCAAATATTTGGTTAAAAACAATATTAGCCTAATTTTAAATTGTTTAAATATAATATGTAGAATATTTTATTTGTAACTCGATGACTTGAAACGGGATATTATCGTTTCAGTTTGCAAAGTTATACATACTTTTAAAATGCAATATATTGCAAACGGGATATTGTAGTTGACAATCGATGTTTTACGGTACCATATTGTCGTTTTACGAGATGTAAATAATATATTACACGCTAACGTAGTTACAAACACGATCAGACAGTTAAAAATAATGTTTCCTTCAAAAAATGATTTTTAGTTTAAAATAAAAAGTAAAGTTTTAAAAGTTAATTTGAATTTAATACTTTAGTTGAAACTCGACACTACAGTCGAAAAGCGTAGTTATCGTTAATACTTGATATCTCGTTACAATTTAAGCGAGATATTTTAGGTAGAAACACGTAAAAGGCAATGTATCGTTAAAACGAGATAAAATTTTCTTAAACTATATTGTTTTAAAACGCGACATAAACGTTTCCGAACGGAAATTTTTATTTCAGTTGAAAGATAATGTTGTTTTTAAAAAGATATATTGTATTATATTAATAAGAATATATTGTGTGATAATTGCACTAATTTACTCAGATACAATAAAGAACCAATGAAAATTATCATGTAATTTTGTTTCAAAGTTTTTAACATTATAGTTTTAATTAATTCCGTGATTGATTTTACTGTAATACAATAATTTTAAAAGATTATGCCTCCAACAAGAACCAATTTGCATTTTTAAACCTACAGCAATAAGTTGTCGACTGTTTTTGACATTTCAATTAACTATTCCGATTCTAGGAATGAAGGTGATAACTAAATCCTTGCAGTTATAAATCTTTACCTACAGCCTAACTTTGTTTTTAGGTTCAAAGATCCTTTCGCGGTTTGGGCATGAATGTCTGCCAAATAAATTTCGTTATATTGCCGAATTTGTAAATTTCGTTTGCTTTAAAAATCGCGCACGGCTATAATGATACAATTACTTGCAATATAATTAATGATAACTACGGTAATATCAAATTAAACGTTTCGTATTTCGAATTATTTTTGATAAGGAAAAAACTATTCATAATTTTTAACAAAGAATGTTTTATTAAGTAGTTCTTATATCTCTTTTAATTACAATATTTTATTATGAGTATAGTAGGGCCGGCGTGTTGACGTACTGGCCAGTTTCCAAACTTGCGCATCGTAGGTTCGAGATTGGATTTACTGCCGTAAGCAACTCTTTACGCTGATTACTGTAGTCTAATGGTATAAACTATGGGCATTAATAAATGCTACGTTATCTTTGCAATCTTTTTTTGAAGCGTTTCAAAGTAACCCTATTTACACCAAAAAAAAATACAGCTACTCTAAATAAAATTTAAGGTGGCTCTGCTTGTGAACCACTGATTGTTCTGCTTCATCCTCACTTGTTTTTGTTGATTGATTGATTCTTTAAAGATCAAGCTGATTGGTGGCCCCTGGTACCCCGAACAAAGACCTATTGTGCGACTAAGTCCTTTGGATTCTAGTTCAGTAAACATGTATCCTATATGAGATTTATCAGTCCACTGACTAGCTTATTCTGCTCAAAGTTCTCATGGCGATGGAAACCAAATACCCCATACCTTTTGGTGGCATTTGCACTTTTCTTATCCGTCCCGCATTACCTAAGCACAGTTTCTATGTGGTGTAATTTTGACAACCTTCAAGTTTTTGATTAAGGTTCCCGTTAGCCCTCATTTCAGTCTATGGTTTGGTTTTGATGCCCCAAGGTTTGATGCCTGAGAATTCTTCTGCCTTTAGATTTAATTAGAGCTCCTTTGCTACCGCCTCCTCTCTTCCCAATTTTCAATTTGCGTTACCGAAAGATGTTTGTAGCGCTTTACTGAGATGTTCGACCCTATCGACTTCTTCCGCACTGGTTGGATAGGCCCGTCTAGCGCTCCCACAACTTTCTGCAATTCACTGCCCGTCAGTTCCGTAGGCCCAGTCACTTTCCGCACGGGTTGGATAGGCCCGTCTAGCGCTCCCACAACTTTCTGCAATTCACTGCCCGTCAGTTCCGTTGGATTAGATACAGTCCCAGTTTCCTCCACCTCTGTGATATTTTCACTTTCCAGGTACATTTTTATCAGTTTCCAAGATTTTTTTGAGCTTTTGTGAGTTTTAACTTTTTGTTTTCAGTCATCGAAACCTTACGGAAATGAAATGTTCACTCATACTGAGTTCCGCATGCGTAGGTAGGTTAAGCTTCCAGTTAGCTAAGCAACCTATGGCGTATAATCCCTAGAGGAGATTGATGAAGAAAGATTAAAGCTAGCTACTGTATCACCTCTTAATTGACAAAACCATACTGAAATGTATGACTCCATAAGGGTATTGTTTCTGTTAATTTAACAGTTAATAGTTTCTCGATTATGTTTCTTAAATCTCTATTAGAAGCTTTAAAAAGATTTTTTTGAAAAATGTAACCTACTTTAAATGAATTTCTGATATTTAACGAACACATAGTCCTTAAAATACCAATATTATGGGCTTAATGGTATGGTGTAAGTTGGTGGTGCCTTTTACAGATTTATATATTTTCTAAAAATTATACTAATATTTTTGGAGGTAATTTTTTAACTAATATTTGATATTTTATGAGCAGTAACAACTTTAGGATTAAAGAGTTGTTGTGAATCATTGACTGTTTTCTACAAACTATTGCTATTGTATTTCAGAGCGACAAGAAACTTTTAAGTGGTAAAATTTTGTCAATAAATACGTACCATCAACTTGTACTTCCGTTATGTAAATAACTATTTAAGTAGAAATTTAAGGGCGAACTTTGGCCCTTTCTACAGAAGTGAAGAGTGACTGAACTAATGTAAGTTCCATTGTTGTTTCTGAAAAGACTAATTGAACCAAAGAACTTTGCCACACTGTGAAGATGTCGCACAAAACAACTTACAATTATGTTGCTGAAAACTTCAAAAAAAACTCTTATTTTTTTAGAGTAACTATAAAGTTATAAAGTTACTTTATGGTAACTATAAAGTAACTATAAAAGTAAAACTATTAATATTTAAGTTTATCTAGCTATAAAGTTAGTTATAAAGTAACTATAAAGTTACTGTAACATTTTCACTATAAATGTACTCAAGATATCTGTAAATAAACGATTTAAACATTTAAATGGATAACGCGCGTTATTTTCAGACTCCCTCGGTTCAAAGGCGTAGTTTTTATTTCATAAAACAGGTTTTAAACAATTTTTATTCTTAAATGTAATCTTTATAAGTTTTTAAAAATGTGTGTTATTCCATTAATAAATCATTTCAAAAGCTAATATGGGAAAAATATATCTAATTTTCCAAACTTAATTCTAGTAAGAGTGGCCATTTTCAAATAAAAGTGATAGTTGGGGAAAGCAAATGAACTCTGAGAACATTTGTCAAAATGTACTAAAACATGTGATTTATAACTGTGAATGAAAATATTCATTTCAGAACTCTTATATAATGATTACGTTCATTGTATAATTAATAGTTAAACATCATGTTAATTTATTTAAAATTTGATATTTGATATTTGATATCTGATATCTTGTAACGCAGTTCACCTGCTTACAGAGTCGAAGATGCTTTAAATCTCTTTAAGCGCACCTTCGACAAAGATACACTCTTTGGAGTGGGTTCTTTTATATTAGAGCTGCAGTTTTTGGTTTAAATTTTCTTTATTTATTTAATTTAATAGGAACATAAATCTTTGTATTGTTTTTTCTTCTATTTGCCACTGAACACTTTTTGTTATAACACTTTCTTCTATTTCGTTCGCTGAACACTTTTACCACTGAACCCGGAAACGGCTGACTGTCTGACGATCTGCGCTGGACTTCTCAAACGGAAGAGTAGCTGACACCACACGTCATTGCTTAACTCTTGAACTGGCATAGACGTAGTCGGCTCAACTTGCTGTTCTTCGGAACCGGAAGTCGACGGCCTGATGTGTCGTTACAGCATAGACAGGAGAGGAACTAAATAGGTTATCGGCTCAACACGCCGGTACCGCACTAGGATAGGTCGGTAGGTGGGTAGAGTTCGGGCCAGAGTAGGTTATCGGCTCAGCACGCCGGTATAACCCCAAGGAAGGAATGACTATCGGCTCAGCACGCCTGTATAGTCCACGGATGTACAGTCGGCTCAACACGCCGGTACCGCACTAGGATAGGTCGGTAGGTGGGTAGAGTTCGGGCCAGAGTAGGTTATCGGCTCAGCACGCCGGTATAACCCCAAGGAAGGAATGACTATCGGCTCAGCACGCCGGTATAGTCCACGGATGTACAGTCGGTTCAATACGCCGGTACCGCACTAGGATAGGTCGGTAGGTGGGTAGAGTTCGGGCCAGAGTAGGTTATCGGCTCAGCACGTCGGTATAACCCCAAAGGAAGGAATGACTATCGGCTCAGCACGCCGGTATAGTCCACGGATGTACAGTCGGCTCAACACGCCGGTACCGCACTAGGATAGGAAGGTAGGGAGGGTTTGGGCTGGAGGAGCCCAACTGTCTTCTGGACCAGACCAGATCAGACCAGACGAATGACGAGGTTTGTCCTCTATTTTTCTGTAGTGCCTGAAACAATTCAATGACTACTTGTATAATTCGGTTGCAAGGACTGTTTTATTTTTGACTGTGGTTGATGTTGGATTGTTTGATAGTAGGAGTTGATAGGTGTTGGTGGTTAATGGTTTTGTTTGTTAGTGGTGTGATGATATGTGTTGATTTATTTGTGGAGTTGATTTCCTTGAAATGGTACTATGGCGGAAGGTCAATTAGGGCACATGGCCGCGTTCTTATGGATTGTGAGCGCTGTGCAGCTGCTTATATACTCTGGTTCTGATGGTGGGGTAATTTGTTATCTTGTTTATTTAGCGCATATCTGTACATTAGAGATTATCAAGTTTTGTTTACTTAGCTTATCTCAACTTAATTAAACTAGGGTTTAAATCACTTCATTACAATCTGATATCTGATATCTGATATTTGATATTTGATATTTGATATTTAATATTTAATTTTGAGTATTTAGTATTCAGTATTCAGTATTTAGTATTTATTATTCATTATTTAGTACTTAGTATTTAATATTTAATATTTAACATTTAATATTCAATTTAATTTAATATTTAATATACTTTGTGCAAGCAGAAACATTTTCAATAGTTGGACTTATATTGTTTAGGACTTGAGTATGTTAGGGAGAAATGGAAAACCCCTTTCCTTTGGGGATAATACTGAGCTCCACTGACATGTCAGCTATAAGCTCATTATATTCTCCTTACACTTTACTTTAACCCGACTCCAGTGTTTTTAACAAGCTCCAGAATCTTGTCCTTGTTAAAATGGTTGCTGAAATCAGAAGAGCCTCCTTTTGACTCCAATGGCCTTGCATTTGAGGCGTATGTGTGCTGCTGAAGATTGCTGTCCGTGCAGAGGACAATGTTTGGTAATCCCACCTTATTGATATGACTCCGGATGTGGCCAAGTCCGGTGATCAAGGACCTGTTTTTCCTGTCAACCTGGACATACTGTTGATCTGAACGTGTCTTTGTCAGTGCAGGGTCTGGTCCCGAGAGAAGATGTTTTTCTAATCGCCTTCATCGTTTGAGGTGTTTTCCCTACCTCGCTTCCTTACAGCACTTCTCCCAAATCTGCTATTTCAATAGAACTCAGAGCTTTTATTGCCGCTTAGCTACCTGACAGTATTAAAAAGTGCTACTTCTCTCACTTTAAGTGTCTTCACCAATTTTTCAAAACAAAAAATGTATTTACAATGGCCGTGGGAAATATTCAAACGATTTAGCTTAAAACTATTTCCCTATAAAAAAAACTTTTCGAAAGGTACAGTCAAAAAGCCGTAAAATCGGCCAAAGTTTTCAAAACCTCAACAGAGTACAACGAAAACGTCCAATTGCTTTTACTCATTTTTTCCCCATTTATTTCCGAAATTTTCTACATTTATTTCTTGTTTTCTTTATTTGAAATATTTCAAATTTTCTACATTAATTTAAAGTAAGATCTGACAAACATATATTTCTTTGACCTTTCCTGAACCTGACTTTCTTTTACAAAATATCACACAGTCTACTTTTTGTTTCATTATTACACAAATTATATTTGTGAAAAATATAACAACAACCGTAGGAGCTGATTTTAATAAAATTTGTTTTTTGTTAACATAATTTTTGTAGCAAACAATGTTTTAGAAATCAAATATTATTTGAAAACAAAATTGTACTGAGACGTATGCTAACTACTAATAAGCCAATTTTCATCCATGACAATCAATTAATTTAGTCTCCAGCGATTTGCCCAAGGACAAATACAGATTAGAGTAAAAACACAGTGGTTCTCAAAATAGATTTATCGATTAAAATATCTTCATAATGGCCATTATTTCCAATATATTTCGTGTAGTGAGAAAAAACTTTATCTCGTAAATGCTCTGTCGATTTGGTTTCATTTTTGATCGAATAACTGGTCCAGGAACTAGAAACTATAAAACCAGTGAGCGCACTAAACAGCTGGTTAACGAATCAGCTGTAAACATTTTACTAAAACTTTTGTCAAACATATGTGTATTTATTGCTCAAATAAACGTACCAATCTTAATATAAAAAAGTTACGACTCGGGACAGAATCGAAAACACTAAAATAAACAGTGACCGCTTGGAATTTATTTAGCTTTACGATTTTGTCACTAGGCCCTTTTATTTCGAATTTTGTACACTGACTAAATTTATGGTGTACAATTTCAGAAAGATGAGTACTGATCAGTTAATTTAAGAATAACAGTTTTATTTTCTTTTAGGGCCGGCAGGTAAATCCAAGGACCCTTTAAATTTTCCTACGTCTCCTTTTGTCCGTGTATCGGTAACCCACTTCCTTCTCGTAAACAACATGACCGTAATTTGGCGAAAATATTCTTTGTAGCGGCTCTAACCCAAGGAAAATATCAAGATTTATGACAAAAACTTTTGTAATTAATTGGTAAAATCTCAATGATTTTGTTTTATTTCCTAGTATATCATTTGAAACTAAAAGTGATGCCGTTTTCGAATATATAATTTGCACAAAATCGTAGGCCTCGAATTCGCTAAACCTCTTCAAAACGTTCAACTTATCATATTCCCTCTATAATTTCGGCATGTTAGGTTAGAAAAATTGTGATCAAACCAAAAACTTTTTTCAGGATTTTTTTATATTGTTCATATTTTTTTATTTATGTATCTCAAAAAATTTGTTTATTTATGTATGTTGGTCTTTTGAAAAATTAACCAACTATTTTAGAAGGATTTTACGCAGCGCGATTTTTTGAAATGTTGGTTAGAAGTTAATGGGAATACGATTCAAAAGTCATTTCTATGATTGGCGTCAAATAAATTTTAAAATGAGCATTTAAAAAGTAAGCTTAAAACGGTATAATTTACATCGTGGCAGTGCAAACGACACAGAAGTCAGCTGATCCAATAGTGTTAATGCTGTACATATGTAGTATCATAGCTGACTCTTTATGTCTAGCTATTAATATTAGCGTTTTCCGTAATTTTTAAGGATTGAATTTATCCCTTTGTTAGCACAAATTAACGTGAAAAAGTTTGTGCACTTTGTTTGCGTAATTTATTTAATCATTTTTGTGGCCATTCAGATGTATCGCTGACGTGATGGAAACGAAATTCAAACCCGTAAAATATTTTCATTTCTAAAATCAAATATTGAAACGAAAACGTACACAACAATTTAGAAATCGTTTGACAAGCACGTTATCATGTAAAGTTACTACTGATTCATAATGTCAACCATTCAAAGTCATGAAAAAAGTACTACTTCGGTTCACACTTTATGAAAATTTGAATAAACTCGCATTTAACATTTTAAGAATTTATGCAAAATGTTAAAAATAATCTTCACCCCTTTTCAGTTTATTTTCGCACACAGTTTGTTCAGTAACGTTTGTCACAAGTGTGAATCAAAACGGACACAAAACTAGTTGCAAAACCATCCTGTTGAATAGGAATATTTTATTTTATTTTCGTTAAACGCTATCTGGCATTTTCGAATACGATTCTCGATTCAAGTCTGAAATGTTACGCCCTATCTATGCTTTTACCATATATTATTTGTCGTTTATTTTATAATTTTTGTTTAATTTAATTATTGTTATTTGGCTGAAGAAATTAGACCTATTCAACCAGAAACATCAGCAAATGGGAGCACTTCAGGTAAATTTACGTTTAGATTAGATTCAAACCAGAGAAAGAGATAACACAACCCCAGGCATTGCGATCATCAGACCTATTGTGCAACTAAACCTCTTGAGTACTAATTATTTTTATATTCTTCTTCTTTTCTGCTAGGATTATTGTCACTATGTTCAGTATAATAATCTGCCTTCCCTACCTTCGTCAATTCTTCTTTCGTTGACGCGTTTCGGAGAACCTCCATCTTCAAAAAATATTCCTATACTGGTCACCAATACCAATGAATACAGAATCTATAAGGACACTTCTTGCCTGTAAAAGTCAGCACATTTTTTCGGCCGAGAATGCTACTTGGATTCCCCGCCGATAGACAGCGCTGCATGTTTTTTCTGAACTTGTAGCTCAGAGAGAGAGAGAGAGAAATATAGGGGTGATGGCATTCTCTATCTCTCTCTTTCTACTAACAACTGAGGGGTTGAGCGAAAATTGTTTGTGTTTACGTCCCAGGTCAACTTTCCTAAACTTTCGTTTTCATTACGGCAGTGAGCCTGTCTATTTAATACAAAACATTGGTTTCTTACTTTCCTAGACGGCATCATGATTTTCTGAAGTTGAACTATATATTTGACTGAGTACTATTTGATAAATTTAACAATAATATTTAGTAGAACCTTAATTAATGTGCATGCATTGTAAACGTTTAAAATTAAAGAAGTTTAAAAAACCGTATAAAATAGCATACTTTGGATCAATTACTACATTGTTTATTTCTGTATTCATAGATTCTGTATTCATTGGAGCATATAAGGTGTGTGCCGAGCTACCGTACCTTGCCAGTTGCACGGATATGCACGTCCCTGGAGGGCACTTGAGGGCGACTACTTGATCGTCGCAGGCGGCCCTTTCATACGTCCTTAATGTTTTCGAGAGTAGAGCTGTAAAAAAGGAAACTTACTTTGAGAAAAATTATTTAACAAATTTTAATGTTTCGTACACAGTAATGGTGTACTATAAAAATTAATCGTGCACACAGCTGACTCGCTAACTTGATAATGCAAATTTCCAAAAATCACTTTTTACATTACACATTATTGACAATATTTGCTTTCACCAAAATACCCAGCAATAAAATTACATTTTTTTCATTTTTATCTTTCATATTTAATTGTAAATAATAAAATGAACATTAATTGCCGAATAACTAATTATATATTGTAATAGATTATGAAAACTTAAAATAATAATTTATGCAGATTTTAACGCTAATTACGACAGGATTAAAAAAGTGACACATAAAAAAGAAATGATACTTTTAAGATATAGAAAAAAAATGAGTTGTCATTTTCAAACTTTTGCGCATTGTTTGATTTTAAAAAATAGGCATAATTAGGAACATATTAAACGTATTATCATTTAAATATAATAAAATTTCAGCATATAATTCATTATTTTTTTGCTTAATGAAGACAAAGTATCCAGTTCACTTTTACATCAACGAACATTTTAATAAATTAAATATATTTAAAAAATGAAAACTATAATTTATGTAAATTCCAGCGCTAGTAACGCTGGTAAAACAAGATTTGTAAGACATTGTATGAATGAAAATTAATATTTTTTATATGATATGGATGTAATTTGAAATATTTGAAGGATTTTGGTGATTAAAGAATTTGAACTTGTCTAATGTATTTAAAAATCGATGTTTGTGTCAAGTTGGAATAAAATCTGAACAAATTTGCAAAATTGAGAGTAATAAAACATACACACACGCGCGCGCGCGCGCACACACACACACACACACACACACACACATACACAAACACACACACACTAACTAATTATATATTTGTGTGTGTGTGTGTGTGTGTGTGTGTTTAACTTTAAACGCCTTCTCAAAATTTCAATAATGTTAGAGCTCATTTTTCAATAACGATTTAGTAATAAATATTACCTAAAAAATAACGCTATATTTATGTATTTATAACTCGAATTCCTATTAACCACACTGTTATAATTACTCGGATAAGAAGGATAAGAATATTAATAAATTGTGTAGTGTCAATGAGAGAAACAGTATCTTTCGTTTTTAATTTTTTAAATAGAATAAAGTTTACTTATATCAGTTGAAAATGTTATATAGAATGGCGTTACAGCAGAAAGCGCGTCCGCACCAGCCCGCACATGGGCGTTAACAGCACCCGGCAGCTGCAGTTAGAGCACTGCGGTCACTCAGAAAAATCTAATGAACAAATTGTTAATCATCCCGTTAAATTCAATTCATAAATTAAATAAATCCGAAACTATTTCATTATTTTTAACTAAGAAATTAAATTTCGATTACATAAATATAGAACTTTAATGGGTCTATAAAGAGGTTTCGGGTTCAATTCCTGTTTAGGAGACGGTTTAACGTTCACTCTACATACAGTCTAAATTAAGGTGCTTTTACAGGCAGCAATTTTGTGTAAGAAGTCTAAGAGTACGGTTGAAGAATATTGGAATGCAAATCATATATCTCCATCAGGAGGACAAAACCCTCAATAGGCTATAATGACCAATATTTATTTTTAAATTGTGTTATTAAATTATAAGCTAATATTTCTATGTTTTCAGTAGACGTATTAAAGTTTCTTTGTATAAATACAAACCTTAAAAGTTGGAAATTTGTGTAAGAAAGTTTTCTTATTGCTTGAACCAAAATCTTAAAAATCACTGGTGGTACGATTTGTTTATTTGTTTTTATTGTTTGGTAGTAGAAATAAAATGGTGAATTCTTAGGAAATACTCCATCAAGTTAAAAGTAACACAAGCAATGTGTATGTCACTGCTGTCTATATGTCAAAACGAAACTAAAATTACAGACAAATCAAAACGCAATGAGAGAGACAGATCACGAGAAAATAATAATAATCTCCTCTCAATTCTGAACTTAAATTGTAAAAAAAATCAACTTTCAGGTGGACACAGTTCCCGCTTCTTTTCTATAATAAAACATCAACATTTTCCTGAAAATTGTAAAATAAAAATAATTATTTACAAAAATAAAAAATACGACTGCTAAAACACAAAATATAAAAAAATATACACAAAAATTATATATTTCATAATTAAAAGAAATGAAAATCTAAAATACAATTAATTTAAAAAGATGAAAACAAGGTATAATAATAAATACTGAAAAATATTTTCCAAATATTTAGTTTAATAAATTAAGAATTTACATGTTAAGTTCATACAATAAATGCAGTCGGGGGCTGTTTAGTGCAAATATATTGATGCAGCACCCGATTGCATTTATTGTGTGAACTTAACATGTAAATTCTTAATTTATTAAACTAAATACTCGGAAAATGTTCTCCAGTATTTATTATAATAACTTGTTTTTATCTTTTTAAATCAATTGTATTTCAGAATTTCATTTCTTTTAATTACGAAATATATATAATTTGTGTGTATTTTTTTATATTTTCTGTTTTAGTAGTCGTTTTATTTTTTTATATAATTATCTTTATTTATTTTCCATTAAAGGGTCCCACGATTACTAGGGAAAAGAAGTCCACCAATACAGTGCCTAGTATGTATATATAGGTAACGCTACATTAAAACTGGAGGTTTACTGGTATCCAGAGTTAGCATACTTAAAAGCCAAGCTCCTGCTTATCCATGTAGCCCTCGACGTATGCTGTTCCACGTTAGCTTTGTATAGGGATGCGTCTTCGCTTCAGCCGTATTGATGCTGTGCATTTTGACAACAAACATCCACTCATGACAACCGAACAGACTACAACTAGCTTTTTTTCTTCCCTTACAAAAAAAATATCACATGGCTTTACTCTTGTACAATGACATAGGAAAGAATACAATGACATAGGAAAGAAAGTCCAAAATCTCAAAAACGTCTTATAAGTAGAATAAGAAACTCAGAAAAATTGTGTAATACTTTATTATATCTCTTACTTGTTTCACCCAACTTTGGGGTACACTAAATCACTTTTTAATGTTCTGTGCCTTCCTCGTAGCCCATTCGTTGCTTCATTCGTTGTGATCTTGCTTTTCTTTCTTCGTCAGAGATTTGGATCGTTCGCTTGGATTTGACTTTGCCTTGGAACCGTTGCTTCTTGTCCTTGGTTATTGTTTTGGCTGTTCTGTCCATGAGCATAGTGTCAGTGATTTGTAGTTATATCTTTCTCTGTTTTATTATATATTATACTTTTATTATATATTATACATTTTTACTTTTATTATATATTATACATTTTTTACTTTTACATTTTTTTACAATTTTTTTATCTTTACAATTTTTCTTTACAATTTTTTTATCTTTTAATTTTTTTTGTCTTAATTTTTTTGTCTTATTTTTTTATCTTTTAATTTTTTCTTTTAATTTTTTCTCTTTTAATTTTTTTTTATTTTTTTTATTTTTTAATTTTTTCTCTTTTAATTTTTTCTCTTTTAATTTTTTCTCTTTTAATTTTTTCTCTTTTAATTTTTTCTCTTTTAATTTTTTTCTCTTTTAATTTTTTTCTCTTTTAATTTTTTTTTTAATTTTTTCTTTTAATTTTTTCTCTTTAAATTTTTTCTTTTTAATTTTTCTCTTTTAATTTTTTTCTCTTTTAATTTTTTCTTTTAATTTTTTCTTTTTTTTTTTTTTTTTTTAATTTTTTCTCTTTTAATTTTTCTTTTTTAATTTTTTTCTTTTTTTTTTTTCTTTTTTTTTTTTCTTTTTTTTCTCTTTTATTTTTTTTCTTTTAATTTTTTCTCTTTTATTTTTTTCTTTTAATTTTAATTTTTCTTTTTTAATTTTTCTCTTTTAATTTTTTTCTTTTAATTTTTCTCTTTTAATTTTTTTCTTTTTTAATTTTTTTCTTTTAATTTTTTCTTTTAATTTTTTTTAATTCTTTTAATTTTTCTTTTTTTTTTTTTTTTAATTTTTTTCTTTTAATTTTTTTCTCTTTTTAATTTTTTCTTTTTTTTTTTTTTTTCTTTTAATTTTTTTTTCTTTTAATTTTTCTCTTTTTTATTTTTTTCTCTTTTAATTTTTTCTCTTTTAATTTTTCTTTTAATTTTTTCTTTTAATTTTTTTCTTTTAATTTTTTTCTTTTAATTTTTTTCTTTTAATTTTTTTCTTTTAATTTTTTTCTTTTTAATTTTTTCTTTTTTATTTTTTTCTCTTTTTTTTTTTTTCTTTTAATTTTTTTCTTTTTAATTTTTTTAATCTTTTTAATTTTTTTCTCTTTTAATTTTTTTCTTTACTTTTTTTTTTCTTTACATTTTTTTCTTTACTTTTTATCTTTACATTTTTTATCTTTATATTTTTTATCTTTACATTTTTTTTTTTTTTTTTTTTTTTTTTTTTTTTTACTAAGCCTAGTATTTTGTACTGGCTTGGTGACCCACTATCCTCTGCACTTAAGCAGGCGATAGTGTGTGTGTGTGTGTGTGTGTGTGTGTGTGTGTGTGTGTGTGTGTGTGTGTGTGTGTGTGTGTGTGTGTGTGTGTGTGTGTGTGTGTGTGTGTGTGTGTGTACGCGCGCGCATATGTGTGAGTTATTGAATGTCGTGATAGTGTAAGTCACAAGCCAGCTACTCTCACAATAATAACGTGATTGAAAGAGTAGAGTGTTCCCGTGTAAGAGTATTGGGATTAACAATAAAACAATATCCTTACTAAGGTACTAATACATACTTCGTTATAGAAAACGGTCATTCTTGACAACAATAAGAAATCAATTATTTCTTTAATTGTTAATATTTTATTGTTACAATGTGATTATAAAATAAAAAAATTAAAAGTTAATTTCTTTAGTATATTTCATTTTATCTAATGAAGATTATTACACTATAGCTAAATTAAACACATATATTCAACTTAATAAACGTAATTGCATACATACTTGATTTATTTTTTATTGTTTACAATTCATTGCTTTCAGACTTATACTTTAATTATAACTGTATGATCCTAGTATACTCGAAATATCTTATGTTATTTGAAAAGTTTAAAATAAATACGTGCAATAACGTCAGTAAAATACGTTCCATAGTCCTGCAATAGGTAATAAATGAAGTTATGATAGTTTACGAGTGAAGCGAGGTCTCTGATTTAATTTGATCTTTCCGCTTGTGTTTGTGTATTTGTTACGCAGTTTTAGCGAAACACATTGACCGATTGTTCTGAAATTTGGTAAGAAAGTATCTTGTATAAAGCCCGAATAACGTATGTGTAAGATTGTTCCCTTCACTTCCATTTCTTTGAAATCATAAAACGAAATTTTGACATTATTAAATTAAAAGTGTTGTTTTATTAAAAAAACGATAATCAATTAATTAATTAAAAGGATTAGAAAATTACTATTCTGTTAAAACACTCGAAAGGTGCTTCGCTTTCACACACTTAAATTCGAGTTAATAGAGTTTAACCGTGAAAAACTTCGAGTTATGGAATTTTTTGAACTATTACAAACAAAAATGGTCTAACCTCAACCTCAGTTCGTTCTGACGACATTGATATCTCGAACCTCACTTACTCAATCTCCATAAGTCGATTTTTTTACAATCCCTTCAGATTCTAGTTATCGAGATTTTCTGTACCTAGAAGAAAAAACGTGGAAGGCAAATGTGATAAAAAATAAACCGAACTGAACATCAAATATAGGACAATGTACTGAAAGTAAACCTTGTGTGGACGTTTTAGTGTAACCGCAAATATACAAGTGTATACCCGTAGCCGTTGGCAAGACAAACACAACCAATGTGCTTCACTCAATAGGCTTCCAAAAGTATGTTCTGTTATTAGGTAATATTATATCTTATTCATACTATCAAGGCTACCTGTCCAAGATTACATAGTTTAGAAAATTGTGAACTAAGGCCATTGCATATTGGCAATATATCAAGTTACCTTGTGTAACGATATTAAGTAGGCCTAAACATATGTAAGTTACAGTAGTAATTTCATAATGTTAAAAATCGCGGTATACTGCTGTTTCGTTGACGTGATAGGAGCGAATTTCCAAAAGTATCTTACCCTTTATGAAATTCTAATTTTACCATCGTAATCAGCATTAAAATCTGCATGGCATTAGAATTTTAAACTTTCAAAGTACTTCAAATATGAAAATGAACCCTGACCTCCGACAAAATAATTTCAGCTGATTCCAAATGCTAATTTTTGCAGTTTTCAAATCTGATGGTGAAATCAGATTTTCAAAAAAGTTACGGATTTTTAAATATTAGAAATGGCCGCCATTTTGAAACTGTTGAACTAATTTATCTGCCGTGATGTACAGCTTACAGTATATAAGTGCTATTTTTAGAACATATTTGATGTCCAAACATAAAAATAACTTTTAAATCGTATTTTACTTACTTGCAAAAACGATATATTTTGAATCAGTATCAATTTTAGTTTCATTTGATACCCTGCACTAGATAAATAAAACGATCCTTAAGATTTTACCCCTTAACTACCCATAAATACGTGTCAACAACTTCTATATTTTTCTTAGGTTCTATATTTTTACTACAAATACCATCTTCGCAAAGTTGACCAATTGTTTACTAGTTAAATGGGCGTTACCAACAGACAGACAAGCGCGCGGATTTCCCTACGGGCTCTAAAAGAAATATTTTTTAAAAAAGATTTGTAATTAATAAACGAATATTGCTGAACGATTAACTTGTCATTAATATTCGTAAACCCGCTATGCCGGTCACAAGCCCGGGGCCTGTTATCAAGTAACAGGAAGTGGTGAGTGATAGAGGAGTAACACCTCTCTAAAAAACCTTGGTCCATCTGGCTCCGGATGGTAGTACCTTGTAAGGGCCCCTTGCCTAGGGTTACAGGTGTGAGCCGGTCAACGGTATTGCAATGATCAAAACAACTACGGATGTACTTACCCCAGGTGGCAGCCCAGCTGTGCTGGAAAATCCACCTCGACAGAGGCAGGCCCCACGGATTCTGGGCCAAACATTGCTTATGGATGACCCTTTTAAGAGAAGTTCAAGAATGATAAGATCCCCTAGTGATAAAGTTAGTACAAACACAGGGGACAAAAATACTAGTTTGTTAAGAGAAAATCATGAACTTCGATACAGGATTCAAGAACTAGAGAACATGGTATTAGATCTAAGACAAGAAATGAAGGATTTAAAAGCTAAGAATAGTCTTCTTAAAGAGATTCAGATAAGTGGTTCAAATAAGGAAAATAGTGATGAAAAACTAGAACACTCTGTATACCATACAGACGAAGAGGATCTGGCTCAAGAAACAGAATGGATTATCAAGAAAAAAGACCTAACAAAAAAGGAAAGCTGTATTCTCTCCAGAAATACAAGAGCAAACGTGTGAAGAGAAGATGAGTCCTTCCTGCCAAAGTAAGGAAGACATGATAAAACATTCAAAGGATGTAAGAGCTAAAATGAAATTACAAAACCTCCGCCTATAAATATAGTTGGGGTAGCCAGTTACTCGAATTTGCAAACAATACTGCAAGTTGCTTCAGATAAAGACTATAAATTAACTGCTCTAAACAATAATGTTTGGAAAGTAAACATGCCAGACTCTGACAGCTACAGAGCTGTTACACAAAAATTGAAGAGCGACAACATACAGTGGTACTCGTTCGAAGATAAGAATGAAAGGCCAATTAAAGTAATGGCTAGAGGCTTACATTCATCGTGTGCTAAAGATGATATTATTGACAACTTGAAACAACAAGGTTTCAAGATTCTCGATGCAGTCAATATCTTGAAAAAGAAAAAGTGAAAACGAGAATGGTGAGATAATAACACAAAGGAGAGGTCTACCTTTGTTTATGTTAACTTTTGACAACAAAGAGATTGTTGATAACATTTATAATATTAAATCAATTCTTAACATTGTGGTAAAAATTGAGCCCCTTAGAAGGAATCTCACTCTAATACCTCAGTGTAAGCGATGTCAAGGGTATAATCATACTCAAGGGTACTGCCAGAGAGACCCAAGGTGCGTAAAATGTGCTGGGAAACATCTAACTGCGGTGTGCACAGTGAGTAAAAATAATCCTCCAAAGTGTGTTAACTGTCACGGTAAACATCCAGCAAATTATCGGGGCTGTGAGGTTGCCAAAGAATTGCAGAAGCGCAGAAATGGTGTATTAAGAATTAAAAATCATATTCAAAGGAATATAAATAGTAGGCCTACTATACAACAGGAATCCAACAGAACATCTAACAGTACGAGTAACGACACTAGTATGGCACCGACAACATATGCGAAAGCCTTAGGTAGAAGTTTTTCCGGAACAGCAACAATAGAAAAGAATCTGGAAATCATATTAGAAAAACTAGATGAACAAAGACACACAAATAAGTTAATATTTGAAAGAATAAGCAAGGTAGAAAGCAATATGAATAAAAATAAGAAAAAATGAAAACATGAACCATACTTTGCGAATAGCCACTTGGAATGCTAATGGACTTTCTCAGCTAGCCATGGAGTTGGAATTGTTCCTCATTAATGAGAAAATTGATATCTGCTTGGTGTCAGAAACACACTTCACTAATCAATCCTATTTTAAAATCAGAGACTTTTGCCTTTATCATGTGGATCATCCTTCAAACAAAGCCAGAGGAGGCTCTGCTGTCCTTATCAAAAACAACATTAAACACTATGAAAGTTTTGAAATAAAGCTAGAAACAATGCAAATTACAACAGTTGCAGTGAAATTCAAAAACAAATACTTTAATATATCATCTATATATTGTCCACCTAGACATAATCTAAGAAGGGAGGACTATTTAAAGCTTTTTAATACACTAGGACATAATTTTATAATAGGAGGTGACTTCAATGCAAAGAACACTTATTGGGGGTCACGATTGACTACTGCAAAAGGTAAAGCATTATACGAATCGGGGAGAGAAATTAAATGCGATTTCTACTCCACCGGCAAACCAACTTACTGGCCATCGGATTCTAGAAAGATCCCTGATCTTCTTGATTTTTCATCGCTAAAGGCGTGTCGGATGGGTATGTGTGTGTTGGTGAAAGTTATGAGTTGGCTTCTGACCATTCTCCAGTTATTATGACAATAAGTGGGAATATAATACAAAAAGATGAACTTCCTAAGTTAACAAATCTTAAAACTAATTGGGATGATTTTAGAAAGGAGTTGAGTTGTAGAATAGAACTGCAAACATCTCTTAAGACTCCTGATCAATTGGAAGACGAAGTAGAGGCTTACATCCATAATATCCAAAAATCAGCTTGGAATAGTACACCTTGGTTATCCAAACCTAAGAGTAATATCACATACCTGATAGAAGTACGGGATTTGATTCAGAAGAAAAGGAAAATCCGTAAAAAGTGGCAGAAAACTCGAGTGCCTCAATATAAATCTGAGTTAAATGAACTGAACAATAAACTTAAGAGATTATTGAAACAAATTAAAAGCGAATCCATTTCTAGATATCTTGAAGGGCTATCGTCAGATAAGGATAGTGACTACAAAATATGGCAAGCCACTAAAAGCATCAAGAGACCTAGAAACCATATTCCACCAATTAGGAAGGTTGACAATACTTGGGCAAGAACTAATAAGGAAAAAGCTGATTTGTTTGCTGCTCACCTAGAGAACACATTCAAACCATTTGAGGCGCAAGCAGCAGGTGAAACATTAATACCAATAGAAAAGAACGACCTAGTGGATATTGGTAAAGTAACATACAACGAGCTTGTAAAGGTAATAACAGGTTTAAAAGCTAATAAAGCTCCTGGTTATGAATTAATAACTGGAAAAATTGTTAAGGAATTACCAGAGAAGGCTGTTCGAAAATTATTACATTTGATAAACGCCTCTTTTAGGCTAAGATATGTCCCAAGACAGTGGAAAATAGCAGAGGTTATAATGATACCTAAGCCAGGAAAAGATCACAGGAGAAAGCATCTTACCGTCCCATCTCTCTTTGCCAATTATCTCAAAAGTCTTTGAAAACTCTTGGTAAAACGCCTCAAACCTATTATTGAAGAGAGGAACCTAATCCCACATCATCAGTTTGGGTTTAGAAGTCAACATTCGACGATTGACCAAATACATCGGATTACCAATGTTGTTGAAAGAGTACTTGAAGAGCGTAAAATCTGCTCATCACTGTTTCTGGATATGGCACAGGCTTTTGACAAAGTCTGGCATGAAGGCTTATTATATAAGTTACAAAGAGATCTTCCAAACCAATTTTATGAATTACTGAAGTCATACATGTCAGAAAGATGCTTTAGGGTCAAATGTGATGGTGAATATTCTAGAATAAAGGATATAGCTGCAGGAGTTCCTCAAGGAAGCGTATTAGGACCTATTTTGTTTCTGTTATATACAAGAGACATACCTCAGGATTCCGATACAGTAATTGCTACTTTTGCAGATGATACTGCAATTTTGGCCGTTGGGGATAATGTAGAGGAAGCAAAACTGAAAATTCAAAAATCTATTGATAAAGTCAGTATCTGGATAAGGAAATGGAGATTAAAATTAAATGAATCTAAATCAAACTACATAAACTTTACCAATAGAAAGATAAACCCAACCAATATTGAACTAAATGGTCACTCATTAGCTCCTGTTAATACAGCAAAATACCTTGGGATGACGCTTGACGCAAAACTTCATTGGAAAGAGCATGTCAAGAATAAAATAAGGGGATTAAATATTAAATTCAAGAAAATGAATTGGCTGCTTGGTAGGAGATCTACACTAGACCTACACAATAAACTTTTAATTTATAAGCAATTACTCAAACCTGTTTGGACTTATGGAATTCAGCTGTGGGGTGCACGAAGAAAACAAATGCTAAAGCTGTTCAAGTATTCCAGAACAAGGTTCTGCGTAGTATTGTTAATGCACCATGGTTCGTGCGTAATGATGACCTGCATCGTGACCTCAGGATGAATACGGTTTCAGAAGAAATAATGAAATACGCAATCATGCATAAAAACAGACTACAAAAACATGTCAATCCTGAAGTGTTGTGCTTGTTGAATAACACAGATGATGTTCGCCGTCTTAATAGAACAAAGCCGTTGGATATTAGTGGACGATAATAAATAAAACAAGAGTAACACATGAACATTGTGTTTAAAATTTATGGGACTCCATTACTGAATGGTGATCCAAACAAAGTGACATCGTAATATCAAATGTAAATTACTTGTTAAGTGTAAATTCTTAGTTGTAATTGTTATATAATAAAAAAAAAAAAAAAAAAAAAAAAAAAAAAAAAATTAATATTCGTTCATGTGTTGTTACTTTTTCGAAATTCGTTTCCATCACGTTAGATGTAGGCCTACAAGTGCGCGATTCATTTAAAATTCATCTTTTATTGCTTACAAAAATAGCTTTGTTCTAAAACATAACAAAATATGGCGACGTGAAAGTATTAAACATTTCATATTTATGATGCTCAAGCATTGCTGTTTGTTTAAACGATAGCAGCTGTAAATAACCAACCAAACGGAATTAACACTCAACACTTTTGTACTTTACTGCAACCATAACACTTTTGCTTCTGTTTTTTAATAAGTGTGTCTGTTAAACAAGTTCTCTTCAACCAGCGCCTACATGGCCTACAGATATAATTTCAAAGGAAAGAGTCCATTTTCGAGTTTTATAAGAGACCGTTAAATTAGTTATACGAATATAATTAACGTGTGCCGGTCGTAAGTCAAACTAAAACATTGTATATTGTCTATCCTGACGCGTAGGACTGCCAACGTATGAAATTTACAAGTCCTTTATGACTTCATTTCTTTTAATTTCGAATTTAATGGAATTCATCTCAAAATAGCATGAGCAGTATAATTGTCAATAACAAACTTTGAGCATTCAGTGAATAAGCCTATTTAAGTCATTAAAGGGAACGTTGTACGCCTTTAAACTTTAAAGGCAAAGTTTATTTTTAACTATTAACGGTTGCTGCTAATTAACCAGTATTAAAAATAATTAATTACTTATCTTCGTGTATTTTCTAGGCTTGCTAGACTAAATGAACGTAAAGCCCAACCATATAAAGTTACAGATATTCGCCGTTATTCCGAACATAAAAGTATAATTAAAACTTTTTTGACTGTAAAATAATAATATTTTACAAGTTATTTATTGCAGCATTGAAGCTTATATTTTATCGCAACCTGCTTTATATGTCTTCACAGATATAAGCGAAGACTTCTCCCACTATTAACTGACGGCATAACTACAACAACAGCAAGTGAGTTAGAAGGGGGTTATGGCATTTAAACATAATAACTAACTTTAAATATTTTCTGATGGTGCACGTGATTAGCCTGCTATACTTTATTGCATTGTAATTTTAACTGACAGAGTAAATTATAAAAGTATTAGCAATGAATACAGAATAGATTCTGTATTCATTGCCAATACTATGGCTCGTCCTTTTTATAACTATCTAGCTCCACGTTGTACCCCTCCTCTATTCACGTGCCTGTGTTAAACACGTGTACATTAAACCTAACGTTTTCGCTGACGTATGATTTTGAAGAGCCAATCAGAAGCGAGCACGTTAGGTTTAATGTACACGTGTTGAACACAGGCACGTGAATAGAGGAGGAGTATAACGTGGAGCTAGATAGTTATAAAAAGGACGAGCCTTAATATTGGTGACCAGTATAGGAATATTTTTTGAAGATTGAGGTTCTCCGAAACGAGTCAACGAAAGAAGAATTGAAGAAGCTAGGGAAGGCAGACTATTATACTGAACATAGTGACTCTTCAGTACTATATTAGCAGACTGTTGCCCTTAGTAAGTTCCAACAATTCTTTGACTAGCTCATTGATCCACGCCTCCAAACTTAATATTTCTCATTACCTAGGTTAAGATTTTTAAACATATTAGTTTCCTAGAATTAGTTAAAGTAAGCCTAAATATTTACGTTTAAAAGATACTTGAAACGTGGATCATCTTCCAACAAAACATATGCACACTGGTTTTTAATGCGATTCGCATTTTCAATCGGAGAACATTCACAGTACTTAGTCTTGTCCTGATGTCTACTACAGTTGAAATTTGCTAACTAATTTGCTAACTATTAGATTAGTTTATTTGGCTTTATTTAATAATATTTTCTTCGGTAATAGTTATTCATAGTTTGTCTTCTTTGTTCATAAAATTAATTATATTCTTCATAGTTTTAATACAGCCAACCTACACTGTCGAACATCTTTATTGAATGTGTACTTGCAGTACAGCAAGGCTCGTAATGAGAATCCCTCTTTAATTAAAACCCCCTCTCTCCATCCACTGCCTTCTACATCGGCATTGTGTTCTATCATGACATTCTATTTGTATTGACAATTTGGAAGATATTATGATGTTCTGTTAATCGTAGCATCAAGTAAATTAATTAAAAATTCTATTAAGCACACAAATCTATTTTAAAGATCTAAAAAATTCCTGTTTACTCGAAGAAATAAAACTTACCTTGCTATTTTCATAGCGGGGTTTAATTTAATATTTTTCATAGTGTATGAAACAAATTTGAAATAAAATACGTATATTTTCGGTTTTCCGAATAGGATCCCAGTAGACACAGCAGCCTGTTTTGTTTACGTCGTTATAAGATATATTTGAGTACTAACTGGCTAAACTTTTTTTTTAAAAAAAACTGGATTTTTGTAAATATTTAAGAATTTCTCGACCAATAAGTGCTGAAAAACTATTTGCTTTAAACTTAGACCGGATGGCCACCAAACGTAAAGACGAGCGGACTACGCATTTAAAAACCGAACTTAACGGAACTGAGTGAAGTCAAGCGGCGTCGCTGGGCTCCGCTCCACGTGGCTTTGACTCTAGTTCAGTTTTGAAGCTGACTCCACGTCCCTCACCATGCTGACCACGCCTTCAAACTTTACTTAGGTTACGATTTGAAACGTAATAGTTTCCTAGAATCAGTTAATGTAGACGTAAATGTTTAGGTTTAAAAGATACACAGACGCGTTCTTTAAATTGTTTTCTCTTCCGGTTGCCATTCATCTTCATTCCGTTCAGTTCCGCTCCGCATTTGGTGGCAATCAGGCTTTATATACTCGTACTAGCAAAATAAATATTTTGAAAAATAATTACAATTTACTATAGTTAGATTGTTTTTAAATTTTACGCAGTGACGAATTTGAAACCACCAAATATGACCAACGTTTGAGCAAAAATCCATCAAACTCGTTTTAAAGACCTTGTATATTTTCCCATTGAGATTTTCTATTTTTTTATAAATTCTTAAACAAAATATATAGACTTACATTTTCTTCTGATGCTTGAAGGTGAATTCTAAATAAATGTACGCATTAGAGACCGCAATAAATAAACGATATAATTTATTCTAAAGATGATTTATCCTGAAATAATTTATAATTCATAACCTAAATTTGCTCCAAAGTTATGAGTTATCAGGATATTCAAAAAGTGATTTTAATGCGACAAAATTTCAAATCAATCTTTTAGAAACTTCCAGGCAGTCGTCGATGTTTTGTGTGTGTCGATAGTAATCCATGTCTCCGTTCGATTCAATGTAATGAAATATTCATTGTGAATGATTGATGCTAGCTGCACTTAAATATTTGTACTAAAATGTTTTCCTTTAATATTTATTGAATATGAATACATTCTACCATGCTACAGAAATGGTAATTCAATGTGCACGTTTTAATAAATAATAGTTTTTTTGTAAACATATAGGCCATATATCATTTGAAAAAATGCACCTTCATTTTATCCTTCTTAATCCAAATTTTAAAAGAAAATATATTCAGACTACTTTAAAACAATATGATCTCCTTGCACACTAAATTTCTGATTCTCTCAATTTAACTTTTGTACTGTAAATTTTATTTATTGATGCAATTTTCTCTTATTTCAAATTTGATACACTGACTTTTCTTTGAATCTTCACATAACATAAAATTAAATTTAAGAAACGTTGTTGAAAATTAAGGTAAATTTTTGTTTTTTTTTGTTGAAGATCACGTGCATGTTATAACCGTTTATAATACATTCGAAATTAATATAAACGTTTATAATAATTATTGATATTAATATTGCTAGTTTTTTACAACATAACCTGAAACTTTTTGTAACCAATCAGCTGTTCAATGAAACCAGCTGATCGTTACGAAGTAATATAAAACAGATGATCTTTTACTAAAACTACAGTAAATAATATCTAAGCTAGCTTCACGTATTTATTTATTTAACCAAGACAAGATATTTGTAAAAACAACTTCAAATTAATTATATATGATTAACAAAAGCTCGTTTCTGTCGGTAACTTCACGAATTCCAAGTGTGTATTTTTAATTAATAATATTTATGATATTTTTGGTAAAAAATCTGTTACAAATCAATATTTTTCAAAAACGACAATAGCGATTTGATTTAAATTTAACTCAAATGTAGTTTATAAGAACTTAAAACAGAAAATCAGGTATGAAAGCTACTGGAAGCAAGCTGCCCATAATTTAAAGATGGGTTTGTTAGATTTTTCTCAAATTTTGGTCATGTAATATCTAGATTCATTACCCAAGTCTTTTGTAGGAAATTTGAAAAAATTTAAAGGTTTCGTGAAAATCGAGAAAACCTTCAAAACCTGACTCAGCTGTCAAATTTATTTACTCGTAAACTGTAATGTTTCTTTAAAATTAGAATTGTTACTTGTTACAACCAATTTGTTTTATAACTCTTATACACGATCAAAATTTGAGCAAAATCTGCTGAAATGATTATGAAAATTTAGGCCGATGTTTATTTTTTTGCGAGGTAATAATTAAATGTGAAAGACTTTGTACATCATTTATAATAAATAATTTACTAATTCCAATAATTACTGCTAATTTCTAAGATAATTTATTTTTTAACCAACATATGTATAAGCACAACCAGCTAAGCAAACAAAATTTCTGAAGGCACCCCAGATGTAAAATAGAATTAACACGTCCGTGTACACATTAAGCGTGTTGTAACACGTTAGGGGAGCGACGTCGTATCCTCCTGTGTTGCCGTTGGGAAAGTTGGGACAGAATCCTGGGGAATTGTTGCCGTTGTTTTAACGTTACCACTTTTCTTGCCTTCCTTCTTGACATTAAGCTTCTTAGTCTCACCTACGGGTTCGTACCTAAGTACAATTTTGTTGTACAACTTTGGTCTTTTCTCTGAAAGAAAGTGGAAGAACCGGTCGATGGTGATCTTCTGTATTTCCGAACATTTTGAGCAATTACTAGATAAAGCGTCCGGTAACAAATCTGTAAACAGAATGGAAGAAACGATAAGAATAATTTTTCTGATAAAATAAAATGTATCAGAAGAAGAAAACACTGAGTAAAATTTACAAAATGGAAGGCGTAAACTTGTTTCATGAATTATTCAAATTCTTCTTAAATTAAATACTACCAACTCTCTCTCTCTCTCTCTCTCTCTCTCTCTCTCTCTCTCTCTCTCTCTCTCTCTCTCTCTCTCTCTCTCTCTCTCTCTCTCTCTTGCATATTATAAAATACAACTACCATTTATTATTTATTTAGAAAACTATTTTTATAAACAGTTCTAGGTATAATAATTTGACCAAAATTATTAGAGACGATTTTTAACAGTTTCTCGACCATAAAAAGCTTTATAAATAATTTTTTTTAATGAAAAAAAGACTCGGAGATATGCAAGCAAAAACTATAACAGTGTGCAAAAGAAAAAAAGGACGCGCGCGCGCACACACACACACACACACACACACACACACACACACACATATTTTATCACATATTTTTTACATACTTTCAAAAATAGTGTGTGAGACAAAAAAATATGTTTTTTTCAGTTATTAGTGTTTATAATTTTTAATTATTTTACGCACATTCTTTTATTTTGTTTATGATGTGATATTGTTACTACGCTCGAGTAATTGATATCCATTGATCTCATAAATAATACCCTTTTGATAACCATCGAGTATTTGACATTGTCAACTACATTCAGCCATTATGTTTTTTTCTCACAATACATTTAGCAAAAAATTTAATTAACTAATTTTTGAAATTTTTCCAAATCTCTGGACTTTTAATTCATAGATTTTTGAAAAATGTGAAAAACTATTTTTGTAATGATTGTGCACCATTTTTATATTTTTGTAAACAATCACATTACTTTTGCTGAAAACTTTCAAGTAAAAATTTTCGGAGAAATACTATCAACCTAATGAACTATACAATCAATTATAAGATTCTTAAATTTTACAAAATTGTTAACATACATTCTGTGTGAGAACAAATTATGTTGCTAATTTCAAAAAAATGTCGTTTGGGGGACATCTTGTTCCTACGTTTTACAAATCGGGGCAGTGGTTTCGATTTATGACGAATATACACATTTACAAACGAAGGACACCATCACTTTCACCTTCACAGAATACAGCCTCGCAGTGCCATCGCTACCTAACTAAACACACCATTGCTTTATTCCTCATGTAGTTCCTGTCATTGGTTTCTGGGTTCTGGGCCTAAACGTTATAAATAGTCAGAAATACATTTGAATTTTTTGGGACGGTTTAAATAATGCAGTTCTTTCTATCTACCGAGTAGAGAAAAAAATAAATAATTTGCTAAAAGGTTTATGGTTATTTGATACAATAATAATAAGCTCATATTTAGTTATAAAGTTTTCATAACAATCTTGCTTATGTATGCCTAAGGTAATTTTATTGTTCTATTTTCATTATAATTTTGTAGATATTAATCTGGTTTTTGAAAACAGCTGATTCATTGTTGTTATTCTTGAGTTTATTATTGTTAATATTTGTTTAAATATAAGAAAAAAATTGCAGCTACTAGCGTAGTGTACAGGTTTTGAACCTAAATATTTCGATTTCTTCAATAACATTTATTTCCGGTAAAATAATGTCATATGTTTCTGACAAAAAAGTGAAAGGCTACGTAGGGAACGCAGCGGGATAGCCAGCGATATTATTTAATATAACAATAGGGGAGAAAGAAAGGGGAGAACAAAAGGAGGGGCAAAGTACGGGAGAAATGTGTAAGAGAAATGAGAAAACATACCAATCAAAATGAAATGTTGGTTATTAAACTTCCTTTTTTCCAGAACCAGAGGACGAACAACAATTTCTCGCTGATTTTTTTGTTTTGCCCACTTCATGAAATGAACCCTTTTGAGTGCTATCTACCAAAACATCTTCTTTATTTCTAAAAAATAATATTTTTCTTCAATTTACTTTCAGAACTCCATCGTGACATTACTTTTTAATGAAACATTTAGGCCTACCCTCATTTGTGTATGTAGAACACGTTTAGAAACAATTGACGACATTTTGAGAGTATTGATAAACTTTTTTTTATTCTTCTTCTTTTCTGCTAGGATTATTATCACTGTGTTCAGTATAATGATCTGCCTTCCCTAGCTTCGTCAATTTTACTTTTGTTGACGCGTTTCGGAGAATCTCCATCTTCAAAAACTATATCTATACAGGCAGATCATTATACTGAACACAGTGATTGATGAACTCAATAAACTCAAGTGCCTACAACATATTAGTACAAAAGCCCAAATACCTAGGGTTCATGCAATAAAAATAAGAAACAAACTCTCAAAATGTATACACTTAACAGTTAAATATAAAAATTTTAAACACGTAGTGTGACGAACCACGAGCAACAAAGAAAACGAAAAAGGCTTAATAATGGTTTGTTTACTAAACTCTTAAACTTTCTTAAAAGCTTTCTAAAATAATATTATTTATTTTCCCAACACAATTTCCAATGAAACAAAACGTTAAGAAAATTACAATACTTACTTTTCAATTCCATTGCTTCTTTGAAACATAAACCTCTGCCCATGAAACATCTAATGTAACTTTCCCTCATTCTTGTATTGTTGAAAATCACATCGATTCGTTTCAAAGCTTCATCTCTAGCCGGATGTAACTTGGTATTGGCTAGAACGGAAGTAGCTATAGCACAGATTACAACGGAAACTACAAGCGTGTTGGCCATTCTTTAATGTCACAGATACAGACTATAACTAGCTATTTAAGTAATCAGGTGACCCTCCACGGAGCAACGAATTTTATCGGTTCTCTAATCAATTTGTCAGCCTTAAAATCGGTTGAGCGAATGATGACCCGTGACGATTCTCTCAAGGAAACAACACCTCTAAGCGCTTTGTCATCGCTTGCAGGTGTGGCGTTATAATACGTAACGTGACTAGAACAATTATGTAAATAAATTGACCGGAAACAAGCTAATTTAAAAAAATATAAAATTTAATTAAATCACTTTCAGTTTTGCATTAAAAACAACCTATTTTGCATTATTTTATAACGCTGAATACAATACAGATATCAGAGTTTTATAAAAGTGTAAAATAAAGAAGTCATTATTTTTTTTTTTTTTTTTTGAAACGAAGATTTTAATCTTAGAATTGGCAAGAGTAACGAATAACAAAAAGTCTGTCAAACGGAAGAACGTAACGGAAATATGGAACAAACGATCAAACGAATTTTGTCTCTCTCTTTCTGCCTCTTTTTCTTCTTCCTTTTTTTCCTTAACAGTATACGCATATTATATGAAAACTTTGTGTTACTTTAGTTCAGGTATTTTTTCCCTTAGTTGAAGAACGTTGTAACTGTTAATAATATATTCGAATGTAATACAAGCGTTTATAATAATTGTTGTTAACATTGCTACTTTTTAACAACATTATCTGAAACTTATAATAGCCTATCAGCTGTTCAATGAAATCAGCTGATCGCTACGAATTAATATAAAACAACTGTTCTTTTACTAAAACTACAATAAATAATATCTAAGCTAGGTTCACGTATTTATTTATTTAAACAAAACCAGATATTTGTAAACATATCTTCAAACTACTTACATCCTCAGTAATGACATCATTAACTTTGCTTCTGTCGGTAACTCCACGAATTCCACGAGTGTACTTTTTTCAAAATTTTGAATGACTGCCGTTTAGAAACGATTGAATGGATTTTCAGATAAACAAAATCTCCCCCCCCCCAAGTCACGTATTATCAACATTAATTTTTGTATCAAGTTTGACGAAAATTGTGTTTGTAGGAAAAAATTGTTTTTTGAGTGAGTTCTGATGGTAGAAATTCAGGCCCAAAATTCGTCAATTATATGACGTAATTAAGTCACAGTCGGTTAAATAGATAAAATATCTAAAAAAATCGGTGACTTGGATATATAATTTAAATTAATTTAAAACTAGATGCAGTAAACGTCATTAAATTTATAAAACATTAAAATTAAATTATTGAAGACTAATTCACATACAAAGTTTAACAAAAACTGTATTTTGGAAAAAATGTACCAAATTACGTCATGATTACGTTTTAATGTTTATTTAATACGTGTTGGTGTTTTTATACAAATTTTAATGTGTTTACTATCTGCTATGAATGAGTTCTGAAGATGGGACCTTAGTTCCGAAACGCGGCAATAATATATATAATAATATACGTGGTTTAAACAGAGTTACAGGAAAATATAAATTACAGACAATTTTAAGTATAATTCAATTTTTCTACAGTTTAAATACGAATTAATATTTTTTTATGAACACAAAATGCTTATCAAAGTATATAATGCACGTTTGTAATATAAAATGAATTCAGTCAAACAGCAAACACAGATACAGTCTCCAGCGCCGGATATGAAACAATGCCTATTGCATTACTGAAATATTGTATTTCACGAGTTTATTGTTTGCTCTGTGATGTGTTTAAATGACCCAACAATGGATATTTAATTAATACCTTGTTCATTGCGGCACTATGGGTTTAGTAAATACCACGCTAATCCTTTACAGAATGGTTATCTGTGATTGGAAGCTTTAACTATTGCGTTGTTTTTTAATGAATCTAATAGTTCATAGTTATAAATTCACTGCATAACTTTTTCTACATTTTTTCCATATTGCATCCAAACGCCAATAAAAATAACGAATTTATAATTAATTACTGAACCATTCTATGATTTTATTTCCAAAACAAAAGCTGAAGAAATGTTGAAATTATACTTTTTTTACGCGAATAATATTTCGTTACAGCTGATTCAAGCGACGAAATCAATCTTTATTGTTGATCAGTCTTTAGTATCGCCACCTTAAGTAACACAATTGTTTAAAGTTTTTAAAAATAGCACAGCCTATATTTCAATATGTGGCCTAATACACAATTAGTTAATTTTATTTACGTAAATTTGATTAAGGGCTTGTAAAATAATTTCCTTAAGTTTGTTTTTTTAATAATCATTATAGTTCTTTTTTCTATTTTTAATTAAATATAAAAGGTAATATTATTTTCTGTCTACAGTCTGTTTTGACTCTTAGCATTACGATAATGTACCCATACAACATTTTACACTAAGACATCAAACAGAGCTCGTGAAAATATTCCCTTTTATAATAAATCAAGCATAAGTAACGACCGCCTTTTTGTTTCGATTAGGCCTACGTTTATGGCAATTTAAGTTAGCGTAAAACTTGATAACTATAGTATTTAATAGATACAGATTTCTTCTTAAACTGCCGTGTCCCAGTAAAAAGCGGGCGCTGTGACTTTTAACGTAAAAGAACAATAAATCAAAAATTTTAAATGCCCGCCATTTTGTTTCAAAGAGGTACGCGACATTATGAAATTGCTGAAAATGTCATAGCTCGTATGTAACAAACAAATTGATTTCATGTAAATGTATGAAACCATTAAAACGGACAAAGTAACACACAAACGACAGATGTTTTGAGTGCCAGCAATTATGTTTCAAATTGGTGTATTATAAGGAATTATAAAATTTGACAACATAGGCAGAAATGGTAGAGGCCTATATATAAGGGGATGATTTTTTCTTTAGTACACAGAATTTGAAAATAGATTATTTTTTTAATTTGTGCAGTAAAACCTAAATGTTTATTCTAATAATTTGAGTACTACAATATATATACTTTTATATACTTTTTTATTTGTTAAGTCTTTTAGGTATTATTTACATGTGTAGAAAAATTATTTTAAAACTTTGAGCGATTTTTTTCAGTAAAATTGTCTATGATATCTGAGTATTCGTGTTTTCTGAGAAGATCGTTTTCGAGGCTCATGAATGATAATGAATTTAATCTATCTTGAGTCATGGATGATCTTAATTTAGGCTTAACTAATTTAAGCTTCGAAAACGCTCGTTCGTCTGTACAAATTGGTGGTAATTATAACTAAATATATTTTCAATATATTATGAATATTTGGGAAAAACTTCCAAAAAAACTTTCTCGATTATTAAATTCAACATTTTTTAATTCCAGGCAGATTTTTAATAATTAATTATTAAATACTTTACATTTTTTCTACCCACCCGTCATATAGAATTTAAATAATAATAAAATAAAAATAAGATAGGTCATCTTGTAACACTTTTTTCATTTTTTTACTTTTTTTTAAATTAAAAAAATTTGTTCATGAGGTTGGAGCCTATAGGCTGCGCCTATGTTTGCCCGTTCCTAAATCCAGCGCTGTAACAGTTTTATAACCTTTAAATCTAGTTACAACTACAAAATAACATCGAAAAGAGGTTTTATTGAAATGTGTTAAGCCAAAATCACTTGAAAATTGGACAAATAATACAACACATTTTCATATTCTAGAAAGAAGCCATTTTAAAACACTTGAAAAATGATTTTGTAACAAATCCTTATTAAACATATAGATACACCATAGTATCTAAGAAGTCAAAACACTAAAATATTGGTATCGACTGAGGTTTTCTTAATACACACACACACACACACACACACACACACACACACACACACACACACACACACACACACATATATATATATATATATATATATATATACATACATATATATATAGGCCGCCTCGGTGGCCTAGTTAATAGCGTATACTAGGCTTTCACCTCGAGGACCCGGTTCGATTCCCGGTCAGGGCTTGGCATTTTCATACGCTATAAATCATCCCATCGTCTGCATTAGCCTAAGTGTGCACAATAGTCGGACGTTAAAAAAAAATGTATAAAATGTATAAATATATATACACTAGCATTACCGTCGCCCACGAAACTTAAACTGTTATGCGAAACCAGCTGTTTAGAAGTAGTCACAATTATATTTTCATATATATATATATATATATATATATATATATATATATATATATATATATATATATATATATATACTAGTTGTTACCCGTTGCGGCTTTGCCTGCAATTATAATATAGGCAATAAAATTTATAGTCGATTTTCAAAATCAGAATATGTCATTTCATTTTAATATATGTTACATAAATTAAATGTAAATGTAAATATACTATTTACAATATTATACGATTTATGGTTTTCGGCCAAGAAATATACATTTTTGCTACTCGATACTCTAAAACATGGTCCTGTCATATTTTAATAAAATACAGTATTATTAAAGTCACTATTATTCAATTAAACTGGAATAGTATTGTGTTTATCTCAGGTACCTAAACCGTGTTCATATCAAATTTAATCTCAATTGGTCCAGTAGTTAAAGTGTGATTGAATAACAAACAAATAAACAAAAACAAACTTTCAGAAAAATAATATGATTACCTGTTACCCGTCACGGCTTTTCCCGCAATCGTAATATACATTAAAGATCACGCATGACCGTGTTAGGACCAACAACCGTGTCAGTTAGGTTATGGTGTATTTATTTTTTTTAAAATAAAGGTTTTTAACACACCACCGTGTTAGTTAAGTTATGGAGTACTCTTTAAAAAAAAAAAATAAAGGCTTTTTCCTGCATCACCGTATTATGCCCAACAACCGTGCCAGTTAGGTTCTGAAGTACTCTTTTTTAAAAAATAAATAAAGGTTTTTTTAATACATCACCGCGTTAGGCCTAACAACCATGTTAGTTAACTTATGGAGTATTCTTTAAAAAAAATATAAACATTTTTCACGCATCACCATGTTAGACTTAACAACCGTGTCAGTTAAGGTTTGGAGTACTCTTTAAAAAAATAACGGTTTTTTCACACATCGCCATGATAGGCCCAACAACCATGTCAGTTATGATATGTGGTATTCTTAAAAAAAATATAAAGGTTTTTTCACGCATCACTGTGTTAGTTAAGTTATGGAGTACTCTTTAAAAAAAAATATAACGGTTTTTTTATACGTCACCTTATTAGGCCCAACAACCGTGTCAATTAGGTTATAAGTACTATTTAAAAAAAAATTAATAAAGGTTTTTTTAATGGATCACCGTGTTAGGTATAACAACCATGTTAGTTAGCTTATGGAGTATTCTTTTAAAAAAATATAAAGTATTTTTCACGCATTACCATGTTAGACTTAACAACCGTGTCAGTTAAGGTTTTCAGTACTATTTAAAAAAAATAAAGTTTTTTTCACACATTACCGTGATAGGCCCAACAACCGTGTCAGTTAGGATATGTAGTATTCTTTAAAAAAATATAAAGGTTTTTCACGCATCACCGTTTTAGGCCTAACAACCGTGTCAATTAGGTTATGTAGTATTCTTTAAAAAATTAAAGGTTTTCTTCACACATCACCGTGATAGGCTCAACATCAGTATCAGTTATGTTATGTAGTATTCTTTAAAACAATATATAGGTTTTTTCACTCATCACTGTGTTAGGCCTAACAATCATGTCAATTAGGATATGTAGTATTCTTTAAAAAAATATTAAGGTTTCTCACGCATCACCGTGTTAGGCCTAAATACATTGTCAATTAGGTTATGTAGTTTTCTAAAATAAAATAAAGGTTTTTTTCACACATCACCATGATTGGCCCAACAAACGTGTCAGTTGGGATATGTAGTAGTCTTTAAAAAAATATAAAGGTTTTTTCACGTATCACCGTGATAGGCCCAACAACCGTGTCAGGATATATAGTAGGCTATTTTTAAAAAAATATAAAGGTTTTTTCACGCATCACCTTGTTAGGCCTAACAACCGTGACAGTTTGGTTATGCTGTATTCTTTTAAAAAATTGGTTTCTTATCACCCAAAACCCGTGTTAGACGTATTTTTATTGTTTTACCGATTTACAACACATTACTGATTTTCGCCGGGTAGCAATTTTGAGGTTATGTTGGTCACTTTTATTTTCGATTTTATCGTACTTCTCGTGCATTCATATTTTGTATTCTTGCTTTTTGCACATAATACTATTTTAGTATTAAATAAGGCATAAAATGCTTATTTTAGTAACAAAATATCGAAAAATAAGGATATGCTTCACTGCATGTTTACCATAATGTAATTACATAAATATATATACTACCTTACAATTGGCACTCTGTGTAGGGATTTTTTTACATTTAATATTGAAAATTCAACACAAAGTAACAAATTAAAGTCAGTTTTGAAAAAAATTTCAACTAAAATATTGAAAATGTTACATTAAAAGCAATAATTTTGCAATAAATAAAACACAGATTAAGATTCTTAAAATAGGATTGAATCTATCTTTATCTCAGGTACCTAAATCACATGTCCAGTAAATAACTACAGTTAACAGATGTTACAAAACTAAAAACTGATAATTATTTTGGGCTGGGTAAGTAGTATAATGACGTTTTGTAAAACGGGAATAGGCCTATATGTATCTCTGATACTTAAATCATATACGTACCAAATTTCACTTTAATTGGTCCAGAGGTTAAAGCTTGATTGAATAACAAACAAACAAACAAACAAACAAACAAACACACAAACTTTCAGAAATATAATATGAATTAGATATATATATATATATACTAACATTACCCATCGCTACTTCGCCCACGAAACTTATACTGTTTTAGTAATGCAATAATTTAGAAATATAAAAAAAAATATTAATAAAAGCGTGATCATCTAAACTCATGATTATTTTACAGTGAATATGAAAAAATATTATAACCTGAATATGTTATTTTATTGTCTTCAAACGCGTTCCATTCGAATTTAAGAAAAACTGATTTAAATATGTTTCTCCAATACAAACATTTATACCTTTTTTATATTTTTGTGTTTTTTAAGGATGAGTTCGGGTGGTGGGCATGCTGAATTACGTGTATCATAATTTGTGTTTTAAAATAATTTGTTTACTTTTAAGAAAAGCCGATAAAAAATATTTTTCTCCAATGAACACACTCTTTTTCTATAATTACATCTCTTTTTTACATTTTTATTCCTTTAGGGAATAAATTCGAAAAAATGTTGAAATATGTGTTTCATAGCATATTTCTGGAATATACGGATCCAAAACAAATATTTTTAATGGAAAATTGTATACCTTTTTTTTACGTTTTCTACTCCCTTTCAATCTCTTTAGGGTATGAGTTTTGGGAAATGGTGAAAAATATATTTCAATACTTATATTTAAGAGTGACTATGTTATGTTTTAAGGTCAGAAGAAAAACATATTTTTTCCAGTAAAAATTAACGTACCTCATTTTTCCCTCTTTAAGGGTTGAATAGGCTACTGGAAAATTGTTTTTAGTGCACCCCAACATGTGTGGTAAACTTGAAAATTTCAAATCTAGCTATTATAATCTCGGCTATACGTTGATTATTAAAGTTGGACTGGGTAAGTAGTTTAATGGCGTTGAAATCAATTTTTTGCAAAATACTCTCTTAATACGCCACAACATTGTTGTAAGAAGGTACCCTAAAAATTTCAAGTCTCTAGTTATAATAATCTTGGCTTTAAGTTGAATATTAAATTCGGACTGGGTAAGTAGTTTAATGGCGTTAAAATCAAATTTTTGCAAAAGCCTTTCTCAGTGAATCTCGCCATTGTTGTAAGAACGTACCCTGAAAATTTCAAGTCTCTAGCTGTAATAGTCTCGGATGTACGTTGATTATTAAATTTGGACTGGGTAAGTAGTTTAATAACGTTAAAATCAAATTTTTGTAAAATCCTACCTTAGTGCACCTCAAACTTGTTGTAAGAAAGGTACCCTAAAAATTTCAAGTCTCTAGTTATAATAGGCTGATTATAACTAAGTTATATAGGCTGATTAATAATAAGTTGATTATTAAATTTGTATTGGGTAAGTAGTTTAATGACGTTAAAATCAAAATTTTGCAAAATCCTATCTTAGTACACCTCAATATTGTTGTGAATAGGTACCCTCAAAATTTCAAGTCTCTAGTTATAATAATCTTGGCTTTAAGTTGAATATTAAATTTGGAATGGATAAGTAGTTTAATGGCGTTAAAATCAAATTTTTGTAAAATCCTATCTTAGTACACCTCAACATTGTTGTAAGAAGGTACTCGGAAAATTTCAAGTTTCTAGCTATTGTTTCTAGCAAGTCTCGGCTGTATGTTGATTATTAAATTTGGACTGGGTAACTAGTTTAATGGTTAAATTCAATTTTTTGCAAAATCCTTCCTTATTGCATGCCTATATGGTAACATAAATGTACTCTGAAAATTTGAAGTCGCTAGCTTCTATATATATATATATATATATATATATATATATATATATATGTGTTAAATATTAAGATGTGTGTGTGTGTGTGTGTGTGTGTGTGTGTGTGTGTGTGTGTGTGTGTGTGTGTGTGTGTGTTAAGAAAACCTCAGTCGATACCAATACTTTAAAGTGTTTTGACTTCTTATTTTGTTTTTCTATGGACTAACTTTCTGCTGAACAACAACGAAACTTACAACTGAGCTCAAGTTATATTGTCAAAGTTACATCTGTTCATAAATATGCTACATTAGTTTTAAGATTAAACTTTGTAATATAAGAGTTAAGTCTTGTGTGTATAGTGTAACACAAGTAATAATATACCTAAGTGCCAAATACTTATAGACAAAACTATAGTTTCAAGTTGTCTCGACTAATGACACTCTAGTTTCTAGAAATTTGAATTACAAATTGTCTCTTAACAATTGTCCTAAGCATAGAACTAGATTTTTGTAGAAATCAGTAGTACCAACATTATGACTTTAACTTCTCATTACCGAAACTAAAAACACTCTAACATTTTCATAAATCAAATGATAATTTCATTATGAATTTTTTCCAATATATATAAAAGCAAGCATAAAAGTTTTCACTTCAAAAATCGAACCGCACAAAGATGTATTTTCATAATAGCTTAGACAGATCTGTATTTCAGAAAAATCTTTTTCAAAATGGCGGACATTCAAAATTACAACAAAAATAAATACATTATATCACTTACACTTTTTGAAGTAAAACATTTTATGGTAGCGATTGACAAAACGTGGGTATAAACATTTGTTTTCGCATCACGCTTGATTCCGTAACGCATAACTTACAGGATATATAATTGTTCTTGTGTATATGTAGACTTGAAGTGATTACTTCTAAACAGCTGATTTCGCATAACAGCTGTTGCTTTAATATCATTTCAATTGAGGTTATGTTTATTTCTCTTGTTAATTTTAAAAATTTGTATTTTGTAACTTTGTGTAATTAAATTATTTAAAGAATTTTAATTCTTTATTGGTAAGTGAAACCTATACCAATTTTCACTTCTGTCGGCACTACCCCAAATGACACGTGTGATTTTTTTTAAGAGTTTAACAACTTGAATTAACGATAAATCTGCCTAATTTATATTTTAAATGTTAAACGACGGTAAAAAAATAATGTTTATTTAATTTTTACGGCACCCAGCTGTTTTGCTGATTTCATGAAAGGAAATTTCAAATAATATTTTTTTATATTAGCCTTTTTTAAGAAATCTGATTTTATTATTATCACGAAAAGACCTAACTAAATAATTATCTCATTTTCTTAAACTCTAAACATCATATGAATTAATTCATAATTTAGTTAAAGGAATACTTTAGAATTTCGTTTTTTAGATATGTTCCTCTATGAATATAAAAATGATTATTTTCGACATAGAGTTAACAGGACTCTTTCGTACTACCTAAAAGCTGATATATTACTGATAAATCCGATTACACCTTGCAAAAATGAAATTGGTCACTAACTCATTCTTTTCAAGGCCCAACAGATTATTGGCTGTTGAAGAATCAAAACATTAAAAAAATACATTATTTTAAAACAGACACTTAAAGAAGATTGGCCTTCTTTGGACACCTAACTCGATTACCGGGGAGTAGACATACGAAGAGATTATTGGACTACCAACTGAAGAGTAAAGTTAAGAACAACTGGTTGAAGGAGGTGGAACTCCTTGGAGGAACAAGGAATAACCAGGGAGCAATTGGCAGGAAGAAGGGAAAAAGCGATCTTAAAAAGTCAGGAAACCTAATTACAGTTTAGGGGAAAACGTCTTCGAAACGTAATATATTTGGAAGAACTCAGACTTCGGAGATCAATAAGATTTAAAAAAATACTGGGAAGAACGCAGAAAAATCAAAAGACTTAATTAAATTGACTGTGTGTGCTCCAATGTCAGCTTAAAGAAGAAACAAAACAGACACTTAACAAAAATGGTTTCCATAGCTACATAATCAATAAGAAAAATTATTTTAATATCTATATAATCAATGTCACTTACCGCTTAGAAAATTAATATTAAGAATTGTTTAATAGCTACATAATTAATTAAGTCACATATCCCTTAAAAATTAATATTAAAAATTGTTTAATAGCTACACAATTAACTAAGTCACACACCGCATAGAAAATTAATATTAAAAATTGTTTAATAGCTACACAATTAACTAAGTCACTTAACGCATAGAAAATTAATATTAAAAATTGTTTAATAGCTACACAATTAACTAAGTCACTTAACGCATAGAAAATTAATATTAAAAATTGTTTAATAGCTACATTTAAAATTGTTTAATAGCTACATAATTAACTAAGTCACATACCGCTTAGAAAATTAATATTAAAAATTGTTTAATAGCTACACAATTAACTAAGTCACATACCGCATAGAAAATTAATATTAAAAATTGTTTAATAGCTACACAATTAACTAAGTCACATACCGCATAGAAAATTAATATTAAAAATTGTTTAATAGCTACACAATTAACTAAGTCACATACCGCATAGAAAATTAATATTAAAAATTGTTTAATAGCTACATAATTAACAAAGTCACATACCGCTTAGAAAATTAATATTAAAAATTGTCTAATAGCTACACAATTAACTAAGTCACATACCGCATAGAAAATTAATATTAAAAATTGTTTAATAACTACATAATTAACTAAGTCACTTACCGCATAGAAAATTAATATTAAAAATTGTTTAATAGCTACATAATCAACAAAGTCACATACCGCTTAGTAAATTAATATTAAAAATTGAATGATTTGAGATGAATAAAAGAAGAAACCGAAGTTTTTCTGCTATAAGTTAGAGGCACGAAAGATATTAAGGGGGAAATACAACATTCGAGGTATTTATAAATCCCATTAGACCTGTACTATACATACATTCTTTGATAACCCTAAAAAAATCAAATTGGACCGTGGCATAAACAGCATTTCACTTTGTAGATTATAACAATTGCTTGGGGGAAACAAATGTGCGCATTTAGGTCAAATTAAAAAAAAAACCCGAACTTTGTAACTTGGTACAAACAACAAAACACATAGTACGCTTTTTATAATACAGAAAAAACCGGTCATTTTACTTCACAGAATGGCTGGGACTCTCCGCTTAAACTCCCCCGTGTTTTATAAGACATATCTTGAAAAGGGTGTATTTTTTATACCCTTTCAATATGTTGTACGAGCCCTCATCGTGCCCTCAGGTATTGTTTTTCCGACCCAAATCTACAACATAAGACCTTCCAGTACGTCCCACGCTTTGTTTTTGTTCTACAGTTAGTTTCTTTGATATCTTAATAATACTGGCCAAAGATAAGGTTTAATATATGAAGGCAGTGGAATATTGTGTTTTACATCAGTTTTTCAGTGTTTTCAAGAAATCATGCAAAATCCAGTGCCTTTACGATAAACGGTATGGATTTGTATAAAGAAGAAATACACTGAATTTCTGCTTTATTAAATATTCTTCGTATTTTTGTGCTACCAGTTATAATAATAATCTCGCACGCCTTTGTAAAATATATTTTTTCCTTATTTCAAGCAGAAAATATAAATTGAAATACGCAATAAACGTCTTAAAGAAACGAAAGAGCTAAATAAAATTATATTAGTATCATTAAAATACTAATGCTTTATTGGCGTTTGCTTTCCTTTTAAAAGTGTGCTGAAAAAAGGCTTCTATGTTTGAAATCCTCTTACAGTGCTAAATTTGGCAATGCTTACAACTTCTCTCTTTGTACAAAATTGGATTTTATTTTCTCTTTCAACTAACAACAGTCGGCCTTATAAGCATGGCGAACATCTTTTTGTATTCAAACCAAGTGGATATTATCTAAGATTTGCATTATTTATATACATTTTGGAACACACTAATAGTTAAACGAACAGTATACCTAGCAGTGTATACTTAATTAATATACAGAGCGCATCAAGACAGCGTTTGTAACTTTTTTCGTTGATTTAACCGGTAACTGTGATATTTACTTAAGTTGTTACTAGATCAAGTTATAGGAAATTTTATGGTTTTTCTCTATGAAGATATATCATTAAAGTTTTTGCTCTTCAGCCATAATTATAGGAAATAACCAACAAGTGAATGAGAAAAACTCTTGCACATAAATCTTACTGGTCATACCTTCGTACCAAATTTCAGAACAATCGTTTAATGCGTTTGACTAAAACTGTGTACACTCCTTATTGAAACGGAAGTGAATGGGAAAAAATGTTACACATACATTTTTCAGTTTATATGCACGGTACCTTCGTACTAAATTTCAAAACAATCGGTCAATCGTTTTTTCCATAACAAACAAACATACAAGCCAAATGTCTAACTGTCAAGTTTAACCAAAGGCCTCGTTTTGTTATTATTTGTCAAGTTAATCCATGTTAATAAATATTCCTTATGACCCCAATTAAGGACAATGCATCAAATTTCTCATGTATTTCCCATAAAGTTATTTCAATTAGCTATCAACACACACACACACACACACACACACACACACACACACACACACACACACACACACACACACACACACACACACACACACAACCTTACTGGACCTATTCAGCCTGGCGTTAATAGTGGTTTGATCTACGTCTGCTAAAGCCAGCCCAATTTCTTTTTGCGTCATGCAGAGATCACTAAACGTTAGAAAAATGTTTCTTCTCGAAACAACTGAATCTAATGGACACTCCGCTTCACATTACAGGCTATCGAGCCATGATCTCCTACAACACTTTAAATATTCTGAAGGGAAAGACTTAGTTCCTATCCCTATCTGTTATACGGTTTAGCCGCCTGGGAGGTCTAGTGGATAGCGTTCTAGGCTTTCACCCCGAGGACCCGGGTTCGATTCCCGGTGAGGGCTTGGCATTTTCATACGCTATAAATCATCCCATCGTCTGCACTGGCCCAAGTGTGCACAATAGTCGGACGTTAAACACCAAAAAAGTTATACGGTTATTTAAGCAAACCACATTAACACTTAGTTTTACCTACAAATCTTGTGCAAAGTGTCTATTTTCAACTGAAGAAAGTTTCCGCAATCGGCAAGTATCGTGCGTAAACTTTTTTCTGTCGTTTAAAAAAATGCCACTTTTTTCTCTAGTTGCACAAATAACTATTTTGGTTTTTCTCATTCGTCTTCCATTTTAATTCAAAAAAACAAAATTGTTTATAAATCAAATAGTGAAAATCAGAACTGCCAACAATAGATGTAATATCAAAGCATAAAACTCGGAAAGCAAAACAAACCATTCCTAACAGAATGCAGTTCGAAGCAGTTTATGGAGCGTTTAATTTTATGGAAACCGTAAAAATGTCAATATATATGTTTTATTTATTCTTTTTACGAATCAAGTTAATACGTTATTTAAGTGCAATAGCTTGTCAAGTTTTAGTAAAATGAGAGTGTATCGTAAGTAAAGCAATAATTGCCTGCTATTTCTTTCATGTTAGTGATAATGTAAGCCTTTGTTTTGTGTTTAACGTCCGACTAGTGTGCACTCTTGGGCTAGTGCAGACGATGGGATGATTTATAGCGTATGAAAATGCCAAGCGCTCGCCGGGAATCGAACCCGGGTCCTCGGGGTGAAAGCCCAGTACGCTATCAACTAGGCCACCGAGGCGGATAATGTAAGCCATGTAATTATAAATAACTTTATTATTTTGAATGTACACTTTTTTTAATTTAAATATTAAGAGATTTATAATTAATATTGATCAATAAAAAAAACAATACAAAGTAGGTATATAAGGAAAACAAAAAAAAGTCTACCCTAAAAAATTTTATTACAGTAATTGTAGCAATATTTTTTTTAATGCACTAAGTACTGCAATTCCTCTACCAAACAACAGGATTCAACTGTAATTAAAATAAGTATGTCGTATGAGCGCATAAAATTATGTTGAAACACACACAAAACAAATACAAAAACGTTATAACCATCCTCACACCTTCAAGGTATAGCTCAAGAAAAATATACAAATCTGAAAATATAATTCAAAATTATTAATTATTAACTTAAAGTGACTTTAAATAAAATAAGCTGCAAATATAAAGTAATAACAGTCTAAATAATACAAATTCTAAATTTGTAATAAACAATTAATTAGTGAATTAATTAGTTTTGTGATATTTTTTTTTAAATTAAATTTTGTTTTACTAGATAAGGAAGTATAATACACAGGAGAGTATTAATAAATATTTTTAGTTATAAATTTAAATATAAATATATCTGAGTTAACAAACTGGAAACGCTGTGTAATCAAAGCAAGTAGAGTCTCAATAGAAATTAATTAAATTATTTTAATCAAATCATTGTGTAATATACGTAATAAAAGACTTTTTTAAATAAAATTCAAAAAATTGTTAAAATAAGAAATAAGTTAAATTCATATAACTCTTAAAATGTATATATATATATATATATATATATATATATTACATTTTATACGCACGTTTGTGTGCGTGTGTATATATATATATACACGTTTGTGTGCGTGTGGGTGTAACACACGTATTACCGTGCACATAGCATGATTTAACGTGTGCATAGTCTGTCCAATTTGAGTTTCTTTACCAACGTAACCCGTTCAATCTTTTCAAAATGTGACCATTCCAAATCTTTAAAAATCAAGAATTTTTAATCTTACTACTTTTTTTAAAAAATCTCTATTTCACAATTGTATTCAACGTTGAACTCTGCATGAGATAGAATTTTAAATTTGCAAATTCCATTGAAAATGAGTCGGACGTTAATCAGAGTTTATTTTCTCATTTTCAAATTTATTTTTAAAATTCAAATAATAGCATTGCTGATTACAATCGTGAAGCCAGATTTTCAAATAGGTGAAATATAAAGAAAATATTACATTGTTACATTTTGATATTTGCTTTCGTCACGTACACTCAGATACGTATGCTGAAGACAGGTGTTTCATTTTTCATGGGAGGTTTTACGAAATAACAATTACAAAGGTACCAACGCCATTCAATGTATTCAAGTCTGTGGTTCCCTTTCAGAATTAATTGCCTGTACAGTTGATATATTAAATAAACTTTGACATGAAATGAAGAAACTGCGTATGGTATTCAATAAGCTGTTTGTAGCTCAATAATCGTATCAAACACAAACGTTGTTTAATTATATTGAATGATTCTGTTTAATAAGGTTCAACTGTTTATTCACTGAAAATAATCACTCTGGTTTGTTGAAAACCAATTACACGATGAATTCCGTATATTACAAGGAAAACAAATGTTTAATGTTGTATATACAACGATATAAATTATATTTACAAACTTTCTATAAGGATTACATATTAAACAACGGTGTTTGAGTTAGCTGAAAACCCCGCAGGGGGTGCAGACTAGCTGCAGCTATTGAGAGGATTTACACGTCCTTCGCGGTACCTGAGCCTAACACACACTTATACTTGCAACACTACACTCACGACTTTAACACTTTACACTCACACTTACATTTACGGAGGCGATAATAGCCTTAATGTGTTTTTCGCCTTAAAATAACAAACAAAAAAAGTTAGTTTAAAAACTTATCAAAGAAAAGTAAAAGACGAAAATAAACAATACAAAAATCTAGTGAGTACAAAAAAGGTTCTTTTTATATTCTTCTTCTTTGCTGCTTGGATTATTATCACTGTGTTCAGTATAATGATCTGCCTTCCCTATCTTCGTCAATTCTCTTTCGTTGACGCGTTTCGGAGAACTTTCATCATCAAAAACTGTATCTATACTCTTCTTCCGTATAGATACAGATGGAGTATAGATACAGTTTTTGAAGATGGAGGTTCTCCGAAACGCGTCAACGAAAGTAGAATTGACGAAGCTAGAGAAGGCAGATCATTATACTGAACACAGTGCAGAAAAGGTACGCAAGACAATTTTCCCCTTTTTAATCATTCAATTCCTACTATTAGTTCACACTCTCCCAATATATATTTATTTATATATACATTTATTCATATATTTTGTTCAATAAAATACTTTCTAATCATCCCCTTAAGTTCAAATATTTTTTTTAAACTTGTAGTGGATGACACTTGATGTAAATACAGTTTTTGGTCAAATAATAATATCGCATATTTGTACAGACTATACGATAGGATTTCCTTAGGTAAACCCTATTATTCATTCACTCGAGTTCAAATACATTTTTTTTTAACTTGTAGTGAATGACATTTGATGTTAATAAAGTTTTTTGTCAAATATTAATATCGCATATTTATACAGACTATACGATAGGATTTGATTTAAATAACACTTATGTTCTACCCTATGTTGGTTTTACGAATTGCAGCACGCAGCTGTCTCGCTGACGTGATGGAAGCGCGTTACCTAAGTAGAAATTACCTTATTTTTTTATATTACTTGTTTTTTGTATCTATACAGCAAACTTTTCTTTCTACACTAATCTGTCGTCGAATTCTTACACGTTGTCCAAGTACTCGAAGTTTTATATTTCATCTAGGCGGACAAAGCGGTTATCAGCGAAATGTTTTTAAGCTCTGGAAACAAACGAAATTCACTTGGATAAACAGCTGGAGAACAAAAGTATTTTTATTTTAAAATTAAGCATCACCGTGATAGGTCCAACAACCGTGTCAGGATATGTAGTACTCTTTAAAAAAATATAAAGGTTTTTGACGCATCACCGTGATAGGTCCAACAACCGTGTCAGGATATGTAGTACTCTTTAAAAAAATATAAAGGTTTTTTCACGCATCACCGTGTTAGTTAAGTTATGGAGTACTCTTTAAAAAAATATATAATTTTTCTTTCCATGCATAACCGTATTAGGCCCAACAACCGTGTCAGTTAGGTTATGGAGTACTCTTTTGAAAAAAATAAATAAAGGTTCTTTTAATGCATCACCGTGTTAGGCCTAACAACTATGTTAGTTAGCTTATGGAGTAGTCTTTAAAAAAATATAAAGATTTATCACGCATCACTATGTTAGGCCTGACAACCGTGTCAGTTAAGGTTTGGAAACTCTTTAAAAAAATAAAGGTTTTTTTCACACATCACAATGATAGGCTCAACAATCATATCAGTTAGGATATGAAGTATTCTTTATAAAAATATAAAAGTTTTTTTACACATCATCGTGTTAGGCCTAATAACCGTGTCAGTTAATATACTTAGTATTCTTTTAAAAAATTTAAAGGTTTTTTCACACATCACCGTGACAACCGTGTCAGTTAGGATATGCAGTATTCTTTAAAAAAATATAAAGGTTTTTTTACGCATCACCGTGTTTGGCCTAACAACCGTGACAGTTAGGATATGTAGCCAAATAATCTTTAAAAAAATATAAAGGTTTTTTCACGCATCACCGTGTTAGGCCTAACAACCGTGTCACTTAGGTTATCCACTATTCTTTTAAAAAATGGGTTTCCTATCACCCCAAACCCGTGTTAGACGTATTTTTATCGTTTTACTGATCTGTAGATCAGTAAAACAATAAAAATACGTCTAAAATCAGTACAACACGGTACCGATTTTCGCCGGTAGCAATTTTGAGGTTATGTTGGTCACTTTTATTTTCGATTTTTATCGTACTTCTCCTGCTTTCATATTTTAAAATATAATTTCGCCACAACAATAAAAATCCTCATTAATCATTTCATGATCCTGGGTTCAGATGTTTACCACAAAGGATCAATAAGCACAGCAATAATAAGGATCAGTAAAGCGGCTCCAATAAGCACCAAATACAGTAAGTCTCGTTTTCTGCGAGATTACTTCAAATTGTACTTATCATCAATCACTCGCTGTCAATGCGGGCACTTGTACAATTTATCAAGCTTGGTTTTAACAACAAACTCACGTAAATTGGTGTAGTAGTTGTCGTTTTAGGTTACTGTTACAATTATTACGCAGTGTATGTTGACGCACTTAAACACTGCACAAACTTTTTCACCAGTTGTTAATTGTCAACAAATACCGGCAATTATCTACAATCAAACAATGTACAATTTTTCAAAGTCAGTTAAAGAGATGCTGCTCTATTTTCGTCAAATATAAATCCATAACTCAATACAGTGATCAAATTTTACCAAACTTTTTCAAGACAGTGTATCAGACTTTTTTACCAGTTGTTAATTGTCAGAAATACCGGGGCGGTTATCTACAATCAAACAATGTACAATTTTTCAAAGTCAGTTAAAGAGATGTTGCTCTATTTTCGTCAAATATAAATCCATAACTCAATACAGTGATCAAATTTTACCAAACTTTTTCAAGACAGTGTATCAGACTTTTTTACCAGTTGTTAATTGTCAACAAATACCGGGGCGGTTATCTACAATCAAACAATGTACAATTTTTCAAAGTCAGTTAAAGAGATGTTGCTCTATTTTCGTCAAATATAAATCCATAACTCAAGACAGTGATCAAATTTTACCAAACTTTTTCAAGACAGTGTATCAGACTTTTTCACTAGTTGTTAATTGTCAACAAATACCGGCGGTTATCTACAAACAAACAATGTACAATTTTTCAAAGTCAATTAAAGAGAGGTTGCTCTATTTTCGTCAAATATAAATCCATAACTCAAGACAGTGTATCAAATTTTATTTTTTTAACTATTCCTCGGCAGATGTTATAAATCAATTTCAAAATTTTTTTTAATTTTAATCCCGTATCGTAAATTTTATTAACTTAAAATTTGTTACGGCCTATACTGATTTCAGTTACATGATCGAGATTTCAATTAAACCTGATTAACAATTTTAGAAAAAATATACGTCAGTTTTACAGTTTTCTTAAGATCAGGTAGCAATGCTTTCTTTTTCTTACGGTAGTTAATAATAATTTAAAACAGATTATTTGAAAAAATTTAATATCTTCCTCGAATCTGATCAGAAAACACCTACATGCAAAATTTTATCTAAATCGTTCATTATTTTAAGATTTCAGAGAAGTTGTTAGACTTGCAGATCCAGAGATACACAAACACAAACTTGTAAGTTGATTAGAAATATATATATATATATATATATATATATATATATATATATATATATAAACGAAAATAAAAATATAAAATACAATATAAGCTTCATAAAATAATAATAACAACAACTTATAATAAAAATATCTTACAACAACTTATAATGAAAAATATCTTACAGCAAACTTAATGCAAGATGCAGTATAAAAAAAAATAAACAAAGCCTAGAACCCGGTCAACGGCCGAGGCACCGTCTCCCAACATCGTCTGCAAACAGTTGCTCAGACCACACATAAAACGCACATTTTGGAAACCATCACAATCGAGCAATATATGTCTTATTGTGATGGTTTCCTACAGAACTCGCATTTAGGTGGGTCCCCGCGTTCCATCAGAAATCCATGCGTTAACATGGAGTGACCGATGCGAAGGCGGGTGATAACCACCTCTTCTCTACGATTTGCACGTATTGACGACCCCCAAGGACGAACAGTATTTTTAATTACCCTCAATTTGTTACTGCTTGTAACTGCCCATTCATTTTCCCACTGTAGAAGAATTAAATGTTTTACGTGACAAAGAAAGTCAGACACTATTACACGTGCAGTGCATGGCGGCAGAAAAGTTGCTTCCTTTGCCGCATTATCCGCTACAGTGTTTCCAAATATTTCACAGTGACCAGGAATCCAGATAAATGATACTCTTGCACCTCGTAGTTCAAGTCTATGGACAGAGCACAGAATATCTTGAACCAGAGGGTTTACCGAATACATATCCCGGATTGCCTGGAGGGCACTTTTTGAATCAGAACAAACTACGAAATGCAAACTATCGAATTCAATAGTGTTCAGAGCCTTTAAGATGGCAAAGAGTTCGGCCGTAAAGACACTACAAATTGAGGGTAATCTATAATTATATGTTTCGTCCAGTGAATAAAACGCGCACCCAACATTATCATTCATCTTTGAACCCATCTGTGAAAATAAGTTTAGCAGATGGATATGAATTAGTCTGTCGAGAAAACTCACGTTGATACACAATGTTAGGAGTGTTGTCTTTCAGGTATGTACACAAGGAGAAATCAAAGGTCGGCATATTGATTATCCATGGAGGGACAAGACCTTTCAAACATTGGGGGTAGTTCAATACGCAAGTCTTCAAAAACACGGGTTGTTCTAATGCCAACAGGGACTGTAGCGTGCGGTCGGGATTCATATTGTTGGAGCAACTGATTATGGAAAATTGTATTATAAGCAGGATGCCATGGTTTACATGATATCTTACATACGTAACTTAATTGTAACTGCTGTCTCCGACGAGAGAGTGATGGTTCGCCAGCATCGGCGAGAATACTCACGACGGGACTTGAACGGAAAGCACCAGAAACAAGGCGGATTGCAGAGTTATGGACGGGATCTAGTTTCTTTAAAATCGATGGTCTAGCAGATGAATAAACAATGCTGCTATAATCAATTCGCGAACGAATTACGGCACGGTAAAACGTCAGCATATAGGTCCTATCAGCACCCCATCGAGACCCACTAAGAACCCTCAACATATCGAGGATTTTATTACATCTAAATTTTAAATCACGCACGTGAGGGCTCCACGAAAGCCTTTCGTCGAGTATTAGACCCAAGAATCGAACGGATGGAGAAGTCCGAAGCTGTATACCATCAAGATATAACGACGGAGCCTGGATCTGTCTACGGCGACTGAAAGCAATACACTGAGTTTTAGCAGCGGAGAATTTAAAGCCAGTAGTTCTCGTCCAGGTCTGCAACCTATTTATTACCAGCTGAAGGGTTCTTTCAGCTGTTGCCATGTTTCTGGTGCTTACGTAAATAGCAAAATCGTCTACAAAGAGAGAACATCTGACAGGGAACCGTACGTTAGACGTTATGCTATTGATTGCAATAGCAAACAGAGTAACACTAAGTACACTCCCTGTGGAACACCATTCTCTAAGTAGAAACGATCTGATAGGTTACTACCAAGACGCACCCTAAAATACCTATTACTGAGGAAGATTTTGATAAAATGCAGAATCCTGCCCTGTATACCCCATGATTTTAATGTGTTCAAAATTCCCCTTCTCCAAGCCATGTCGTATGCCTCTCTAGGTCGAAAAAAACAGCTACTAATATTTGACGCAAGAGGAACGCATTTTGTATTGCAGATTCTAAAGATCCTAATTGATCCACAGAACTTCGTCCTTGCCTAAAGCCGCACTGGTCTTTGCAAAGTAAATTGTTGGTTTCAAATACCAAACAAGGCGACGATTTACCATTTTTCTACCAGCTTGCAAAAGAACGCTGGTAAGAGAAATCGGACGATAGCTACTTGCATCAGTTTTATCTTTACCTGGCTTAAGAATAGGAATTACTATTGCTTCCAACCAACCGTCAGGGAAAGTATGTTCATCGAATATACGATTGTATATCTCGAGGAGGGCAAGCCTACCTGACGTTGGAAGGTTTTTGATCATGGAATATACGAGGTTGTCAGGACCGGGAGCTGTGTCCTTCGTTGAAGACAGTGCAGATTCCAGCTCATGCAGAGTAAACAGCCTATTAAGAGGAGAGTCGTCAGAAGTACCGATGGTGAACGGCAATGGTTCCTCTGCACTTTTGTATTTACGAAAAGCAGCGTTATACGCCGTAGAAAAGGAATAGCTAGAAAAGGATGATCCTAATAAATTTACAATATCGGAACACTGAGAAACTAACTCTCCATTCGGTCGTTTAAGACCCATCAACTCCGTGGATGGAACACGGCCAGATATAGAGCGCAGTTTCTTCCAGACGACAGATGTTGGCGTTGTTCTAGATATTGTTCCGATATATTGCGACCAAGATTCCTTTCTACTTTGTCTAAAAATTCTTCGAGCTCGAAGGATTTTGTAACGCTCAAGATTTTCATCTGTCGGGCTTTTGTTGAATATCCGTAGTGCTTTTCGGCGTAAACGCAAAGCCTCCTTACAGTCCTCGTTCCACCAAGGAACAGATGGACGTGGTGGGTATGCGGCTGTTTTAGGGATAACATCCTCGGCTACATTTAAAATCGTATTGGTGAATTTCTTAACCACTGCGTTAATGCAGTTCATTTCAATGTCTGGTGATACAAATCTTTTTGCAAATTCTTCCCAATTTGCCATTTTAAGGATCCAACGCGGCAGGCGTCGTTGCACATGAGCGAAAGTACAAAATGAAATATTAATGGGATTATGATCACTGCCATACAGATCTGGTAACACCGACCATTCAAACTTTGTTGCCAAAAGTGGACTACAAAATGACAAATCGACAACTGTCCATCCGCCAGTAGATGCTGATAAATGAGTCGGAGAACCGTCATTTAGAAGGCACAAATCTAAGTTTGACCGTATTCCTTCGATTCGTATTCCCCTTGAGTTACAGGATAAGGAACCCCATGAAGTATCATGAGCGTTAAAATCACCTGTCAATAAAATCGGTTGTGGCAACTGAGATATTAAATCATATACTTCATGATGTTGGAAATTGTAACTAGGCGGCAAGTAAAGGCAACAGACGATAACTTTGAATGGAACGGTAATCTGAACGGCAACAGCTTGTAAAGGAGTTATTATATTGACAGATATGGACTGGACAGAGTTGTGAACCAATATGGCTACGCCACCTCTGGCTCTTTCCTCAGTGACGAAATCCGCTCTGAAAATAGAATAACCCCTAAAATTGAAGGTGTGGGATTCATGCAAGTGCGTCTCTTGGAGACACATTATTAGAGGAGATGAATCTCGAACAAGAACTTTGAGATCTTCCATATGGCTTCTTATCCCATTAATATTCCACTGTATCACATTGTTATTAATTGGAAATTCAGACATTGAAATAAAATAAATTAATATAGCAGCGTGTTCTGTTCGTTTTTGTCATGTAGTACTTTTGATTTATCAGAGTCTATCGACATCGAATCACTACTGTGATTCATGTCGGACTCTGTAGATACATTTGTTTTGGCAGAAGTCACTTTTGATACGGCTTCAGTTTTAGTTCTAGTTTTTTAACTTGCTTAGAGGTATTTTTAACCAATTTTTTATCCGCATCCTTAGACCCAACTACTGGTGGGTATGTATCCGATTTTTTTAAAAAGTAAGCTAGTCCAGGAGAAACAGACTTTACTGTCGGTTTTACCACTTGTGACTTAGTTCGGACCATCATTTTTGAAGCAGATGGAACTGCTTCAGGAAGAGTAGGTTTTGAAGATTTAGTCACAAGTGACTTTGGAGCTTGATTTTTAGAGATATTCGACTGATTTTCTTTTGAAGAGATAGACAAAGATTGATCAGATGTACTGGAAGCAGGAGTGGTAACAGTTGAAATTACGGATAACAGCTAAGCTACTTGCTCAGTCAGTGCTTTAACAGTTTTAGTCAGTTCATCGCAATTTCTACATGAGGTCTTGCTACTAGACGCGACCGACGCAAAAGACTTACCCTCAATTATTCTGGAACTTTTGAATATTTTTTTAGCTTCTGAAAATGAAACTTTATCCCTTGCCATGATAGTCAAAACTGCTTTCTCGTCCTTATACTTGGGACAGCTGAAGGAACGAACCGGATGATCGCCACCACAATTGGAACACTTTGGGTCATCCGTGCAATTGTCACTACCATGGCCATTCGAACCACAATTACCACATATTTCGGGCTTTCTGCATGTAGAACTCACGTGTCCAAACCCCTGACACTTAAAGCATCTTCTCGGGTTTGGAACGTAAGCTCAAACAGAAAGCCTTTGATATCCGGCAAATATATATTCCGGGATTGTGGGTTTACCAAAAGTCAGAATGAGGGAAGCAGTTGGTACTTTTTTCCATTTTCATTATGCAGAATGCGATAAACATCCGTAACTGACTCTGATGCCAACTCAGACTTTATCTCCTCAAGGTCTATGTAGAGGAGATCTCTGCACGTTACCACTCCTTTAGCAAAATTCAAGGTTCTGTGGGGCTCCACAGAAACCTTGATCCGATCTTTAGGAGCGACAAGCAGAGCTAGTCTGAACTAACAGCGTACCATTTTGTAGCTTCCTAATATAAGCTACTCTTCCAACGATAGCCTTGTTTATGAGGAAGGGAGACACCTTCGATAGGTCGGACCCTTCCTCAGAATTTCTGAAAACTAAAAATCTAGGAGAAGGGAGCTGAACAACTAGTACAAAAATTGTTTCAAAAGCAAAAATATATTAACACATACATTCATGCAACAAACAATAAACACTTCAAAGCAGGAAATTCGCATCCAACAAGTAGTACGACTGACAATTTTAAAAATGGATGCGGGCCTTAACAGTCTTAATTGCTTCAGGAAGTTCACTACACAAGTGGACACAGTAAGAGATTTATTGAACTCTTACAATATTGGTATTATATGTGAAGTGGAATCTTTTCTTGAGTTCTTTGCATTTATACCAGAAGTATAAACAAACTTTTCTGCCAGATAACCCGGCACTCCAGTCTGCAAGATCGAATGTAACAATCAAAATATGGATGAACATTAATCAAGTTTTTAAAATAAGTTATAACATCAGGTTTAAATAAAGTAATAAAACGTATTAAATAATTTTGTGCTCGCTTCAGTTTGTCAGCCAGCACAACAGACTGCGGTGTCCCGGTCCTCAGGCATTACAATAATTTTCTTACATAATTCAAGAAAAGTTTGGAAGAGGTAGTTAAATCAATTTTGTTCAGTAGTCGATAATATCATAAACAAAGAATATATATATATATATATATATATATATATATATATATATATATATATATATATATATATATTATATATTATTATTATTATTATTTATTATTATTATTATTATTTGCGTATAGACTCTGTTGGATCACGCAAAGCACTCCGACTCATATCTTGTTCCTTCTAATCCTCCACACCTCCCTCATCCTGTCCCCATGGATCCTCTTCCGCTCCTCCGTCCATTTTACCACTGCTCTCTTTGGAATTATATATACATAATAATATATATTACATATATATGGGGGGAGAGAGAGGGGGAGAGGGAGGGAGATTCAAGTAAAAACTATTTTTACAACTCAGTAGAACTATAAATTGAAAAAAAGCAACAGAATCTCAAATACGAATTTTCACGATCATCAAAGTTCCCTCATATTGAGAAAGTAAACATTTGCTTACCCTATGTAAAGTAAACTAGTTTTATAAAAATGATTCAAATAAAAATAAACAGGAATAAACTTTTCCAATCGCTCAATGGCTGTACTTCAAGATGTAAAACCTGATTGTGTACTATGTCGGGGGAACAGCAGTTTGAATTATATTCAGATTGGATGAATAAATAGATGTCAAGTCGACATTGAAATAATTGACAAGTGAATTGAAGGACTTTATCGAAAAGACTTTAATATTACTTGTCACAAGGAAACGTAGATTTTAACCATTTTCTATCCAAATCTGTTATATAAATCGTTTCTGATACTTAAATTAGTAGTATAATGGTTGTCAAAGATTTACTTAGGAAATTTAATATATTTTCTACTTGAACAATTGGTTTGCATGTGTGAACACTCCACCTTACAAACTGGCAAGTGTGTCACCGTATGTGCAGCCTAAAGCTAATGTTGGAAGCCACTTACCGTGGATACCTGAGAGGGAAACCAGACACTTTTCTGACTGTCTTAACAATCGCAACAAGCTTCTGTCTCGCTGACATGATGGTAGCAAATCTCTAACAACATTGTTTCCTACAATGTTTTGAAAATATAATTTCCCACTCACTGAAATATATTAGCGTTTAATTTGTTTAAATTACTTTGGGAATATGGAAATAAACCTTGGCCAATACAAAAATAATTTTTTATTTAATTGATTTGAAGATTGAAAATGCTTATATATGAACAGTTTAATGGTGGGAAAAAGAGGATATATATATATATATATATATATATATGTGTGTGTGTATATGTGTGTGTGTGTGTGTGTGTGTGTGTGTGTTTCAACTATATATAATAATATATAAATAGGTGCTCTAATACTGTTCAACTTTATGCTAGAGGTCGCACTGATCAATTAAATTATCTTAAGTACTTAAAATAATAAAGACATTGAAATTAAGGCACGCTATTTACGGCTAAGCATCCTATAAGTCGATTTGTTTGCGAATCATACGTTTCTCAAATTATCTACCTAACTTTCACAGTAAATACACTTTACGAGTGTAACGTGTACTTAATCCATTTTAGTCAGACTCGTAAAACGTACTTTGTATAAATACGAGAGAGCTACTTGCATTTTATGATTGCCACACAGTTTATCTCTCCCCATAATAAACGCAAACTGGATTTCAAATTGTCGTAGTTCAGAAGCGATGAACGTTTTATTACACGAATCAAAATTTATTCAAATTAAATTGTAGAAAATTCCGATGATTCGATTCTATTTAAATGGAAAGCTAACCAGTATACAACTGCAAAACAAAATATTTTATACTTTGTACGCAGAATGCGTATTAAAAATTAATTAGGTTTATTAAAGTGTAAACTAAATTACTTTAAATAACATTAACTATGACACACAGCTGTTTCGCGGAGAAACAGAAACAACGTTGAATAATATTACGTAAGCAAAAGTGTTTCTATAGGTGAAAATAAAAATTAAATGCTATTTTGGTAATAGCAAAGTAGTTAACTTGTCTGTGCTAACAAAATTAATCGTTGTCTTTAAGTTGGAATCAAATCAAACCAAAACTGTGAAAGCTTGCACGCACGCACGCACGCACGCACGCACGCACGCACGCACGCACACACACGCACACACACACACACACACACACACACACACACACACACACACACACACACACACACACACACACACACACAGAGAGAGAGAGATTTAAAAATTAATTGTTACTTAATAATGGAATATCCATATCATTATTATTGCTTATTCATACTTTTGATCATTTGTGTATAGTAACAATGACGTTTCGAGAACTTGGATCAACTCTCGTTTTAAAGTCCCTAATTTAAAACATAAACTTAACAAGTTTATAAGTTATAAGTTCGTAAGTACGTTTATCAAGAAAATAAATCTAGATGTGTAAAATTCCGTACACACACACACACACACACACACACACACACACACACACACACACTTTTTTTTTTCTTCTTGTCGACTGTAATTCATGCCAGACTAAAGAGAACGAGCTTAACGGAAGCTCACGGCAGTAACTGCGTCTTGAACCTACAATCTTGAAGTTGGCAGTTCGTATATAAAACAACCCAACAAAAATAGTTCTACTCAAGTTCTCATTTCAAGGTACCGTGAGGAATTATCACGAATGGACTTAATATGATGGTCACCCCCATACTTTATTTTCCAATGGATATTTGATAAAAATAATATAGTAACACGCCGAAAAAAATTTATTAGATTTACACAATTTTTAAAGGGTTTGGTTTTAAAGGGTAGACAGAAATTTTATAAAACTCTGCAAACGTTTTGCCTTTTATCGGACGAAACACCAATACAAAGTATAGACAGATGTAGCGTGGAGTTTTCAATAAACATACGTTTTTCCTTTCAATTTTATAAAGTCTTTTTTTCACTTAAGATATTCATGAACTGATGAGGAAAACATTTTTCTATATTTTAAGTTTTAAATTTTACAATTTAAAGGACAAAAAAAGCTAAAAGAATTTCTAAATTGGCTCATAACATTTCAATAGAAACTCTTAGAATTTATAAACTTTAATGTGTTTGTAACAAAATAACATTTCTTTCCTTTAATAATAAGTCTTTCATAACTATTTGATTATATAAATAATTGGAAGCTACATTACCCGAAAAGGTATTTTACATGTATATTCTTCCTGAATTGATCGGTAAAGTCTCCAAGGCGACATTTGGCTTTAACTTGACTGTACTCCGGCACATTGCAATAACATAGTCCGTGATCACTTAAATCATGCTTTTGGGTACAGATGTATTGGACGTGGTTGACCAACAAGTGACCTCCACGATCACGGGACCTCACACCATTGTACTTAACTGCTCGAGTAAGTGAAACAGCTGCAATTGTTCAAAAAGACATCCTAATTTTTGAACGAATTTGACAATTAATGATTTATCGATTTAAGTTATGCAACCGTGTTGAAGGTTGTCATTTCGACCAATTATTGTAAATACAGTAGAGTGAAATGATTGTCCTTTATTAATTGTTAAGTATAATAAAAAATTATGAATGTAATAACTATTTTATTTATTTAAATAACAATCTTGCAAGGTTTGATGTTACCTACTGCTCTACATACCACCCTATGACATATAAGTCAATCTTCACAGCAGCTGTTGATGACGTGGCCTATGGATTTTCGTCAAAGTTTCCCTGACTAAGCTCAACATTAGTCTATAGACCACATACCCAAAGTACAACATGGGTCTTATAATCCCAATGTAGATTTATTCAAATACACCTGATCTTAGTCCCCATTTATCAGGTCTCAATCACTCTTCCTACTGCCACGAATGACTTGTTGGCTTTTTCCAAGATGAGCTCAAGGTGTCCGTTTCAGATAAGTTTGATGTCCAACAAGAAGCCTAGATATTTCCACTCGTTCGCTACTGGCATTGCATCCCCCCCCCCGGCATTGAGTGCTTAAGCCCGTCAACTTTCAAATTAATCAACTGTAATTTGTATTCACTAATAATTATCGTAGTAAAGCAAGGGACACTTCTACTAAAACACACACACACACACACACACACACACACACACACACACACACACACACACACACACACACATATATATATATATATATATATATATATATATATTCAGGTGGCGAGAAGGCTGCGCAAAAGGTTCGGCTACTGAGAATGAAGAGGGCTCTTGGTATAACGCGTGATATCTACAATAAGAGATGTATGTCGACGCATACAAAAATCAGACACTACAACACAGTCATAAAACCGGAGGTATTATATGCAAGCAAGACGCTAGCACTCCACACAAAAGCTACCATGGAGGGTATTTTGAAGGAAGAACGCAAAATCTTGAGGAAGATCCTTGGTTCGAGATTAACAGAAGATGGATACAGGTTGCACTCCCGGAAGACCACAGAGAAGATATCAAACCTGGCAGCAGATATCAGAAGAAGGAGGCTTCGGTTCTATGGACACATCAGTAGACTCCCAACAACGAGACTTGCCAACAGAATCCTTAAGTATATACAAGGTGTCAAATCAACAACGTCGTGGATCGCACAAGTCAGAATAGACCTACATGACGCAGGAATAGACTCAACAGATGTTGAAGACAGGTGCGCATACAGGAGAAAGATGCTCGGTTGGAAGGTCCCAGAGAATGAAATCCCAAGTCATAAGTAAGTTTAATCCAGAAGTCACAATCGGTGCTCATTTCAAGTTCCCGGGCCTGGGTGTTACCATAATAAAAGCTCCAACAGCTCAGTTTTCCGATGGAAATTAGCTAAAAATATTGTTAACGTATGCGTCATTTTTTTGCTTATAAAGTGACAGTTATGATAGTGTTACCTACAAATAAATTTATAATCCTAGGTGTCGATCTTAAATACATACAAATGAGTTAATTACTTATAAATTATTTTGGATATTCAAGCACTAAAACTTTGACGATTTTTATAAAGTCTTTGTCATTATACGAAAACATTGCTACAGTGTTTCAAAACACATTGTTATTAATCAATACGAAAAAAGGCAAGGAAGAATCAATATTCTAAAGTACGAAGTATTATATTATTAATTTCGTTTTCATTCATAAATTTTATTACAAAATATTCAAATAAAATTCTAGTGTTTTTGTTTTTAATTATTAGTAAAAGATACATTACAGAAATATATCAATTGTATTAATAACAAATACACTATATATTTATGTAGTAAATGTATTAAATTTATTAGCAACAAATGCGTTACTTAAATGTATTAATTGTGTTAGTAACAAATACGTTGTTTAAACATATTAATTGTATTAGTTACAAATACATTACTTAAATACATCTGTATTAGTAACAAATATCCTTGTAACAATTCTTAACATTCACGAGGGAAACGCAAATAAAAATAAACACTCTGAATTAAAAATGAATAAAAGATTTAAATTCACAGTTATCACGTATTTACAAACGTGTATAAATTTACTTTTTGGAAATGGTAATAGTTTACTGTATTCAAACCGTAAGGTTACATTGAAGGGTTTGTATAAATAACAACTTAGTATGCCAACTCGTATTACGCCCACACAATCTTCCAAAAGCGTCAACAGCTCCTTTTATTTCCTCTCTATGTAGTGACGAATTTTAGTGATTTACTGGATTTATTTTATTAACTTGAGGCTTAATAATCGCGGATCACAGCTCTCTCGCTGACGTTAATGGAAGTTAATGTCCAAAGTGTTTTTTTATCTTATCTTTTTTTAAAAATTCCGATTTGACCATAATAACCACCATTGAAATATGCATACGTTAGAATTATAAATGTTTATGTTACATTGAGAATGCTGTAAGGAACACCGGCCTCTGACAAATACAATTTATTAATTTCAAAACTAATTTATGCAGTCTTAACGCTAATTGCTATGGTGACATCAGATTTGCAAAAGCATGTAACACAAAATGTTACGAATTTTTGGATACTTGAAATGGCCGCCATTTTTCAAATGTTGAACAGATTTCGTTGCGTAACGAACTTGTCCGAGCAATTACCAAAATCGATTTTTGTGCCACGTTTGAGACAAAATTGCGAATGCGACATTAATAGCGAGCGCGCGCGCACACGCACACACACACACACACACACACACACACACACACACACACACACACACATATATATATATATATATATATATATATATATATATATATATATATATATATAGCTTATTTTACAATAATATTCGTTATAATTAATTTATTACTAATGCTGCATTACTACGTAATTTTTAATAGGGATAAAATTTAAAGTAAACATATTATGTTATACGTTTACTTTTACATTTACACTTACAATTACATTTACACTTATAATTACAATTGCAATTGCACTTACATTTACATTTACACTTACAGTTACATTTACACTTATAATTACAATTGCATTTGCACTTATATTTACATTTACACTTACAATTACATTTACAATTACAATTACAATTGCATTTTCACTTATATTTACATTTACACTTACAATTACAATTGCACTTACACTTACATTTACATTTACGTCATTTATTTTTATAAATTGGAGTGCATAAGGATGTGCACGAACTATCATAATTCCAAAAAATCGGTTTTGAAACTCGGTTTCTTATCAACAAAACAATAAAGTTGGTTTAATTCTTAAATTATTGTTTCATTGGATTTTGCTCACATTTTCGTTATATTTAGAAATGTATAAGCAGTATTAGTGTACCAAATTTGAGTCAAAAAATGTAAGATTCGAGAACTCAATCAAAATGTTGTTGTTGATTCGATAACTCAATCAACAAAGAAAATGTTATTTGTTAGCATTACTCGTCTGTTTAATAATTTTAAAATTTAAAAAGTACTATTAATAAACACAAAAAATAAATAATGCAAAAATTTAACAAATATTCTCGTATTTATTTGGGAACCTACTTAAGAACCATATTAGATAAATATTAGTTGATTAATAAAGCCGATTTGCAAAAAAATCTTTTTTATTATTTTGAATGATTTTTTTAATAAAGAAATGCTCTAAAACAAATCTTTTTAAATTAAAATTTAGTCTTTCCACAAACACGTATATGGATGTACTGGTCAAGTAAAACCACTCTTTGGACTTTGGAAACATAAATTGTAAGAAATCTACGTATCAGATCTTAATATTTATTTTTAAAAGTTACCATGCCTGCTATATAATTCGGACAGTGAAAAAGCAGTAAGTAAACAAACATATCTAGCCTGTAGTCTCATTGTTATAAACATTCTTCATTATTAACATTCATCGCTGCACCATTACGATTTTAAATGTTTGTTTAGTTAATCAGCTGGAGACACACAGCTGGGATGTAAAGCCTACGAACATAACAGTGGTGCCATCTTGTGGTTCTCCTACAAACTACAAAAATAAATAAATTGGAATATAGCAGTTTCTTGGTTGAATAATATTGGCCTTCTTTTATTTCAGGGTTTTGAAATAAATTTTTAAATTTTCCCAAAATTGGCACTTTCCCTGTAAGGTTTTAAACATTTTATAAATAAATAAGAACCTTACTGAACAAGCTGAAATTGCTGAAAACGTTTTGGTCGACTGTAAAAACATATTTATTTTTTTAATAAAGCTTGGAAATTATTTTTGTAAAAAATGAAAACTTGGGACAGATCTGGAAGTCTATCCCATGATAAAATTTAATTGAAAACTTTCAAATTGACAAAAAGTAAAATAAACACTAACTAAAAATTTGTTAAACTAACGACTTATGAACTTCTAAATATAAATAAAATTTCAGAAAATTCGACAGTCCTGTTTTGATAATTGAGGCCGATTTTCGGTTTCTTAACAATAGGTTATTAAATAGTTAAGGACTAAATTTCAACAAAATTTATCGAAACTCGTTTTAGGGGAAATCGGTTTCTTGTTAGGGCCTAATTGTTTAGATGTTTGGACAAAAAAAGACTTTAAACAAAAATAGTTTTAGAACAATCTTCGAAATGTTGGCAAACTACACCAAACACGAAAAAATTTCATCGAAATTGTTAAGTCTCCAGCAACGAGCACAAACACACAAACGAACAAGGACAGATTTCCAAGTGGAAATAATTTTTCGTTGACTCAAAGGGTGAGAAACAACAATTAGCTCACGTGATTTTCTACAATCACAATAATCTCTACATGATATGTACTTTGTATAGGCCTTATGATAAAATAAATAAACAGTAAAAAAACCATTACAAAAGCTTTCTAATGAAACTAGTGACGCAAAAAATTCGAAAAGATGCCTAATTTTCTCAAAATCGGTTCATTAACTTTTACTCAAACTTTAAGATGCCCAATTAAAATTAATGTTGCAAATTTGAAATAAATGTAATTATCGGTATGAAGTAAATCTAAAATAAACTTAGACCAGATTTGTTCGATTTACTCTTGATCTGTGGCCTTTTTTTTACATTTCAAATTTGATTCTGTGATTTGATACTGTATGCCGTTTGAATCTTTATAGACCATTTAAAAACATTTTAGCAATAACCCGATGAATCTAATTTAATAAGTTATACGTTAATAAATTTGCAAATTTCTTCGAAGATCTTTTAATCGTCTCTACAAGCTCTTCCAGTCATTCTGAGTACAATTATTTTGTTGAGTACACTCATATACCTTTCGTAGCTTTGTTAGTTTTTTAATGCTGTACGTTTAAAGTTCTTTGAATACATCAATATGTTGATAATGGAGGTAGTCCGAAACGCGTTAAAAATACAAAATTGAAAAAAGTTAGGAAAGACAGATGAGTGTAATCGTCAGAATAATAACAATACTATCAGAATAGTTTTTTTGAATTTATGAAACTCGTAAGAAGGCATTCGTGAATAGAAGAAAACGTATTACATTTTTCTTATGAATACATTAGAAGGATATTTTTAGCGCTATTGTAGTCCTTCAATTATATATATATATATATATATATATATATATATTCTCTTCTTCCTTTCAAATAAACAATGTTTGTAAACAAGCTGTCTTCGGTAAAATAACACTTGAACGTCTACTTTTGTCGAAGAAGTCGTTTTATCGGAACATTGTTGAAGCCTACAATTCAGTTTACTTTGCTGTTTAGCTCAATTCTTCAGGGATTCAGCACAAACAAGTTTTACTTCAGAAAGCCTAAGGTAAGAAAACGGAAATGTTGTTAGGTTAAAAAAATAATGAAACGATGTTTGCTTTTTGAATTACCCGGGTATGTTTCTAAATGTTTATTTGTTTCATTGAAGTTATTAAAACAGGCACTGTGTTACTGATGTGCGACAAAAGTTAAGTTTGTCTTTAAAATAAAATATTCGGGTAGGCCTAGTACGTTTTTTAATGTTCGATATTTGCTTAACATTAAAGTTAAATTCGGTCAGACTTCCTTAAAGAATTGAACAAAAAATAACGTTGTTATGTGATGGAAACAAATTTCTAAAACGTAACAATATCAAAGCTATTATTTTGCCTTTACTTTTTATGAAAGCCGATTTTACCTTTATAATTCAGAATTTTGAATTTTAAAATTACATTGAAAAATGAGTCACTGTACCCAGCCTTTCACCTGATTCATGTTTGAATTTTCAATGACATTTGAAAATTTAAAATTATTTATTATGTAGAATTTTTTACGCTAATGATGATGAAATCAAATTTACAAAATAGTGTAATAGAAAAATTTGAGATTTCACTTGAGATTTGGAATAGTCGCTATTTTTAAACTGTTGATCGGATTTTGCTGAGCTTCTAAATTGTTAAAGCTCTTATCAAAATTAATTTTGTACCAAGTTTGACGCCTCGAATACGATAACCTGAGGGGCAACTAGCTATTCAATACGGTTGAAGAACGGTATTATTCAACGTTTTTCAATTGCAAAAGCAGGAACGGTATTATTAATTCGGCATTGGCTCACAGCCCAAAAAATACATAATTTCTGTATGTCGAAAACTGTTGGATTGGCATTAAGAAATACAGTATATATATATATATATATATATATATATATATATATATATATATATATAAGAAATGCAGTGCAAACCAACACTTTGTAATGATTTATACAAAGATGTTCTACTTTATGTACTAAAAATACTCTTCGTCCTTCTTTGCCTAAGATAATAAATAATAGTATCTCCTAATGTTTGCTTTTTCTTGTTTATTTAATGAACACTCCGCCTTTTTTGTGCGTTTTCCCCAAAAGCATCTTTTTAAACGGATTTGAACTTAAAACCAACAACAGCACCACCTTCAAAACCATCTTGTAGTGCACCGTTACAGTTATTGGTGCGGGACGGCATTACGTTTCCATTTTTCCTGTAGCCACCTGCGTCGCTCAATGTTACCCAAAGTCTAGCTCACCGCCAGCCAGCTGCCACTCGTATCGTACGAAATGCCTGACTCAAAACCAATCAAAACTGAGAACGCTATAATGCAAGCATATTTATATAAAATATTTAACGTCTTCTCAAAAAAAAAAAAATTATAGTTCAGGTTTGTCATAAATTCCAAATTTATATTATTAAAAGCAGTCGTTAATCTATGGTTAAAATTAAGATAGTTAAATAGCATTCTTATTGCAATACAAAAGTAAAACTATTTTCGGTGCCTTAATTTTAGAGGCAGTGTCTATCATCTGTGAGCAGTGGTATTTTTCAAAAAATGTTAAAATTGAGAATAAACAACTCAAAATAAATAAAGCGTCTTTATCTTCTTTTTCGTAATCCTAAATTATTATAGAAGTGGTAATCAGTACTGAAATAAGATTTTTCATAAGCTGATTTAGTTACGTGAAAGAGTTTTTATATAGTATTAAAAAGAAAATAGCCTGTTGTACCATAGTTGTTTATTAAGAATTGTTTGAATTTATAACATCATTCAGGTAGGTCTAATTCTAGAATTATATATATATATATATATATATATATATATATATATATATATATATATATATATATATAATACTTAGTTCAAAATGTCAGTAGGCTCCTAGATGTACTTTATACCTGCTTAAAAAAACTCCCTTTTAGTTCAAGATCCGGCTTCCAAAATCATGTCTTATTTATCAGCAAGCTAGAAAATATATTCTCTAGCCTACAACAAATAATTTGTATGATGTCACAATCTACTGAATGTAAAGCACATCAAAAAACTACAAACAATAAGTACATAGGCTATGTATTCATTTTTCTTTCACAAAAACGATGATTCAGGTTCAGTTAGGTTGAACAGGCAGTTTGAAAAAAGTTTCACACTAATAGGTTTTTTGTCCAAACTAACCTAACATGGTTTTGTGTAAACCATAGGCCTATTTCAAAAGTGGTTTAGCTATGACACAAAGGTACCAAGTACTTTTTCTATGTCTGTAATCAGAGTTTTTCTATCTGAAACCATAAAACATTTATATGTTATTAATAACATTAGAAATTACAATACTAATTATGTTTGGTTGGGTAAGGCTACATTATGTTTAGTGCATTATGAAAGGTTAGTATATTATGAAAAAATTATGTTAAAAAATGTGTATATCAAATTTAGACACAAAACCTTAAAAATTACAATTAATAATCATTATTTTTAAGAAAACACTAAATGGCTAAATGTTTGCAGATCGATGTTTTGTGTATTTTCCCCTTATTTCCAACCATATATTCAGCACCCAAAAAATTGCTTTGCTCTTTTGAATCATACTATTTATCTTAAATTATATAGCATACTGTAGGCCTATATTATGTCATTGGTTATGTTTAAAAGAAAACCTCTTTAATTTTAAGAGTTTTTTTAAATTATAAACAATTAAGTACTACAGATTGCGTTTGAGAAGACCCAATACATGACAAACATCAAGAGCGCCCCTAGCCATCTCAAGATAAACACGAATTCAATAGCCAAAACCGACAGTTTTAAATACCTGGGAGAGTGAATAACACAAAACAATAGCGATAAAATAGCACTAGAAAAGAGATTACTCAAACTGGAAAAAGCGTACTTTTTCACGAAAAACATATACAACAAAAAATCCCTATCCTGGAACACTAAACTAAGGCACTACCAAATGGTATTTAGGCCAGCAGTCCTCTACGCAGTAGAAACACTTAAACTGCATACAGCTCAGGACGTAGAGAAAATAGGAAAGATGGAGAAAAGGATTATAAGGAAAATATTGGGTCCAAAGAGTAACACAGGGTTAGAATATAAACAGAGGTCAAATGGAGAGCTTTATTCCAAAATAGAAAAAATAACAAACGTATTCAGGAAAAGAAGACTTCAATTCTACGGACACATATACAGAATGGAGAACACCCAACTAACTAAACAGATCTTCACAATATTAAACAAGCACAGAAACAAGATAACCTGGTTCCCAGAGATATACAAGGACCTGGCAAACAACGCAATAGACTCAGAAATTGTAGGAGACAATATTCAGAAGTACAATATGGCAACTTGAGTTGCGGGAGAATAAAAGACCCACGTGCAGGAAAGGAAGAGAGTGGACGCAAGAGGACAGAGAAAACCACTCAAGGAAAATGAAGGAAGCATGGGCTAAGAAGTTGATTAAGCGTGCCCTCTAAATGGGCTATTCGATTCATAGAGGTTACTTTGCCCCTAACTAGTGTTATGCTCACTGTATTAACAAAGCTTTGGTGTAATGCAGTAGGAAAACAAAAAGCTGATAATTCTATATAGAAAATAACATTTAAAAGATTAACTTACCATGCTTTTACATTGTCCATTGTCTTATACAAAAATACACTATACAAAAATTTTCATAATTTCCTGTATAAGAGTTAAAAATCACCTACATGTATACTTTTTTGTGTGTCTGTTAGAACTCAATATTCAGAGTAAATTTCAGCCCGATTTAAGAAACAAAAATTGACGATCTTGTACTTTCAATTACTAAAATCGAAATTGATTGGTATTTTAAAATTCCGTTTGCATATTTATATTTTAAAACACAAAATTTGAGTATTAATTTTGTTTAACAATTGTGTGATAAATAATTTTGTTTGCTTCTTCTATTTTAGTAAGACAGCTGTGCATTATGCATTATGATTATAGTAAGCTATTTGAGTACTAAACGTGTTTTCAATTGTTGAAGAATACCATAACAATTTAAAAATCAAATTTATTTCATATCAAACTATATATTTTTGTTTGTTTCAGGTTTATTTTTCATCAAATGTTTATTAAAGAGGACGTAATAAATGAGCCTGAGATGAATTCATACAAGTATCATTACTCTTTGATAGAGCCACATCGAAAATTTAAACCTAAAATCAAGTATAGACATGTCACGCCTCTTTCTGTATACAAAGTATTGGTACGTAGATTTAGTTAACATTGTAACCTATAAAAGCATTCAAACTTGTAAAACGTTTTTTATAAGAAGAAAGTTTGCCAGTCTTAATCAACTGGCAAGTTTAGGCTGCTTAATAATTTCCTCTAACAATAGTTTTCAATTTGAAATACATTTAGGTAGAATTAAAAAGTAACACAGATGCACCTCTTTCACATAACATATTCACACATTACTTAAATTGCCATCCCCTAGGTATGGACACAGTACATTCCTTATATAAATCTATCCTACTTATAACAACTACTTTTAATCTCCTTTTAAATAATAATATTTAAAGTGAGAAAAGTATGTATACAGTTTTCACACCATTTATATATATGACCCACTTATATTATTTACTTAATTGAACATGACAAATAGAAAAAACTTAAATATATTTCAGGATTCCTTGGATAATGTAACAAGTTTAAACACTCTAAAGAACAGTGTATATTCGTTTGTTGATCGAGCATATCACTGTGCCTCAAGAAGTCGAGATTCTGGTAAAATGTTTTTTATAATATCATACATTTAATTTTGTTCTTCAAACTCCATCTAATTATTTTTATCAGTTACTTTATACATTATCACTTAGTTCTGATACCGATGTAATATTTATCAAATTTTTATCATATCATAACAAATATATTTATTTTCTACTTTCAATTTTTTTCTATTTCTATTTTTACTATGTTCTAATTCTTTACATTTTAAAATTGTTTATAGGTAACGTTTAGTAGCACATAACAATATAATGAATCAAACTCTTCACCACTGGCTTGGTTTAGATTATTAGTGACCAAAATATAAGTATTTCCAATTTTCTTCCATTTTTTTTCTTTTTCAAATAACATCCACTCAAAATGTGTTCAAGTATTCATAATCGGAATTAATTTCATAGTCCCAGGTTTAGATCTTACCATCATGGCTACTTCGTAACTGCTTTTCCAATGAAAATTGGCTAAAAAATAAATACATTATATAACTTTTTTTTATTTTACAGAGAAATATTTGAATAAGTTAGAAAATTTGAAAATTTATTAATATTAAAAGATTAACATAAAGAGGCAAATATTTTTTTCACTTGTAATGTATTTAAACACATTTTGTGAGGAAACTTTTTTAATTATTACTTAATGTTCTTGTTTATATTCTAGCGATTAAATCAGAACATCGAATATTACTTTCGACGGATAAAGTCAATAAAACTAAAAAGGAACAAAATATCCAGGATAAATCTATATTGTACCAGTATTTAACTCAAAAACCAGCTGTCGATCGCATTGAAGAAACATCAAACAAAACAACTTCACTTGACCATAAGTTGTGTGCCAAAGAGGAAATTGAAATTGAAAATGAATTGTCTGTAGACTGGGCAGAGGTTTCACTCAAAAATATAACAAGTTCATTTTCAAAACAAGTGTTCAACAGTTTCGGTTCCGATTTTTTTAAAAAAGAAAGCGACAACAGTGTTATGACAATTTCCATTACAGATGCTCATGAACGTCGCCAGATTTCATTCAGTTTTGATTCCAAGTTGTCAGACGAAAACATCAGAGAAAAACAAGCTATTTCTGAACCAAGAGAACCTGTCGAAAATTCGGTAGAGTTTCAGCACAGAGCAGATGCATGTAGCAATGTTTGCCGGGGTACAAACACTAGCCCTTCTATGTGTACTCAATACCAAAATGTAGGTCTAACTAGATATCTATTTTAAGTGTAGTCCTACTTGAAAATAAGTTAGAAAATAGTATCTTAGATTTATAAAATGTACTATGTGTGTCCCTGAAGTCTTTCAACTTCTAAACTGAGTATGTAAGTATAAATAAGTTATGAAAAAGAACACTGCACAGACTTTCTCGTATAAATTTATATTATTTAAAAGAGACTTTTAATTAATTGTTATAATTCTTTGTAGCCTTATACAAGGAATAACTTTAGGTGACATTTGTTCCAGCTAACAATTTGTTTGCGGATTGTTCAGTTAATTCCTAGGCATGTATGATTTTCTTTTCTTGACGTCCATACTTTTGTAATTATTTAGCCTCCCCAGTTTCAAATCAATGATTTTCAATTATTCAAACTTGGATATTAGTGACGAGCCACTGCAAATGTTTCATTGTTAGACTCATTTGTAATTATTAACGTCATTATTCAACTAACAGATTAACAGTATACTAATATTCATAATCAACTTGCAACTACTAAATAGTAACTACTAATCTCAGAAATGAATAAATCACTCATATACCAACAAATAGCATGCTAACATCAAGTTGATACAATCTATTATTATAGTTATGATTTTATATAAATTAAAAATAATACACATTAATTTTAATGTTGTTACAAAATAAAAATATTACTTCTGTATAATTAAAACTTACAGAATCTGCAACATTTAAATTTATTTTAGTGTCTTGTCATTTTTATTTAATAAAATTAACATTTAATGAAATTTACTCATATGTATTTTTAAAGCAATAATTAAAGTTGTAAAGAAATTTTAAAACAGCAAATTCTCACAAAGGATTTCCATATTACAACGAAAATTCAGTTAACAACTGAAACTAATGCACACTTTCCAATGGAGACAGTATGTGGAATGGATTTTGGAATGACTGTTATGCAAAGACAATATTGCTTTCCTTGTAGAGGTACATTTTCATTTAAAAGGCTACGTTCATAGATCTATCACATTTGGAGGGGGGTCAGATATCCTTGCATAATCTATTTTAACATAATGTATCCACAAAGAGTAACTGCATAGTAGAGATTTTCAGCTCGTGGGGTCATCAAACCTTACTTTTTTAAAGATGAGAATGGAAATGCCATAAGCGAATAGACAACGCTACAGGAATATGTTTGAAACATTTTTATTGCCTTATCTTGACCTTAACATTATGTGAATGTTCAGCTATTATGGTTCTAACAGGATAGTGCTACCTGCCACATCTTACACGATATGTAGTCTTGTTAAGGAATAAATTACCAAACCGAGTTCTATCACACAATGGTGATCAGAACTGGCCAGCAAGGTCATGTGACCTAATACCCTGTGACGTCTACCTTTGGGGATATTTAAAATCACAAGTTTAACAAAATACCAACTAAAGGACTATATTTACAATGTCATCATCCAAATGAAGGAGAACAACTGTCTAATTGCTATAGAAAATTTCATTAATCAAGTTACAACATGCAGAGTATATATATATATATATATATATATATATATATATATATATATATATATATATATTACATATGATTTTTCATACATAATGATTTCATATGCAATGACAACATATATCTTTTGTACTGATATTACATTTCATAAATATAGATTACTTAAAAATCAGGATTCTCATTGAATCACACTTAATAATAACCTTGTGATGTTACAATATCACAGATATAATAACTATGGTAATACTTATGCGTGATTTAAAAGAATCGCTTGGAACATTTGTCATTGGCAAACCTATAAAATTGTTATGAACTCCTTCATTTGCAGTGATTACACAAAGATTGCATATATAACATATTTTTAAAAGATTAACAAATTTCAAATTTAATTTCACTTTTACCTTTATGTTTCAGAAAATGGAAGAAAACACAGATCAACAATCTTTGTTTTCAGTAATATACAGGTAATATTTTCTTAAACTTAATAATATATTTAGGCTTACTACACAGTAAACCCTCTAATGTGTAGGCAGTAAATACAGAGCCAGATTTGTCGGCCAGATAATGAAAAACACAGTTATCAGAGTGTACTTTTTCATCTGATACCATGAAAATCTGATTTTACCGTCACAATTAACTTTAAAATATGCATACATTAGCATTTTTAATTTTTAAATTACATTGGAAATACAAAAATGAATCCTGACCACTGTCAAAATATTTTATGTTTTTTAATGGAATTTGAAAATTTAAAATACTAATTTATGTAGATTTTAGGGGTGATTATGAATCCTGAACAGTACATTTTTATCTTTCAAATTTGGCACTCATATGATTTATGAATCCTAAGATATGATCAAAAACCTGATTGGCTGATTATTTTTTTCTTTTTATTCATAGCTTTGTAATATGAATAAAAACCTATTACAAGCTTCTGTATTCATAGGCTTTTTACTGGAAGTTCATGTAAGTTTTTGACCTATATGAATTAATTGTGTTTCTACCACTTAATGTTATACACTACCAGCATGTTAGACGTAAAGAAAGACCAGCATGGCAACTCTAGATAACAAATATATTTAAATGAAAATGTTATTTTGTAAACTCATTATAAACTAATACAATATTTCTGTTATTTTTGTAAAATTTTATTCTATCTAAAATAGGAGAATGAATTGTTTAACAAGAATTAAATAAATATTGAAACAATTTTGTAAATGCAGAGAATAAACATTGTGTGGTTTATTATTATTATTTTAATATTTATTTGTTATAGCTTTTGAACATGAATAAGATTTTTCAGATAATTATCAACTCATACATTTTTCTAAATTATTAGATCAGATTTTAAAAAATATTATTTTTGTTAATTTTTGTTTTTTTTTTAGCTAAATGGGTTTGACTAAAAGTGTTTAAAATATTTTTGACATATGGGCAAACAACAGGAACATGATAAATGTTATTAAAATTAATCAAATCGTTTAAGCCAAATGTGATAACCATAGACAGACAGCTTAATCATCCGGTGCATTTCCTCCTGCATAAGTTCACCAAATGCGAAGCTGAACACTTGCGATTGATTTTAAATCAGTGAACCAAATAACGCATTGTGGTTTCTGTTGCATGGTCATTGTCCTAATGGCCGACTCGGCGGAGGCAGTGCATCACTGTGCTAATTGTTCAGCACATGTCATGGCCATGCAGTCGCACTATGTCCTGTATCCAACAAAACTGTCTCAATGCACTTAAATAACAGTGAAAAAATTATTCCTGTATGTTATGAAGGTTTACTTCAATTATTTTCTGAAATCCCGGTATTCTTTTTTGATGACCCTGTATAATCAATAAGGTTATATAGGAATACAATCGGGTAAAGTTTTCTAACCTGATTATAAGACAAACTGATGCTAATTGATTCAGTTTTATTCAGTGCTGTAGAATTGAATTCAGTTCTGAATTTATCAAAAAGTTTTAATAAAATCAGGAAGTTAATATTTTGTAGTTCAGTAGAAAATTTGAAATAACTAATATTTGAGTGATGTGTCCACAGCTTGAATGAAGAAACAATAAATCCGACATCATTTTGTGAAGCTCATTTAAACACAGAAAGTATGGACTGTTCTTTTGAACCTCTACAGCTGGGTATGTACAGTTATAACGTATTTATTGCATTTTATAATATTTATTGCAATTGTTAGAGCATTTACAAGTTGTGTTTGTTAAAAAAATCTTCAACAGTGTATATAATATTTTGGATTTGGATTTTTTTTTTTTTTTATTAAGGTGCTTGTAAGGCGAATTTTGGACAATAATAAATAATGATTGTCACAAAGTATTAAAGGTTGGTATAATCCTATCGAAAATGTTGTTACATTTCTAAATAGCAATGCTGCACTTGTTCTAAAATTGATTTTAAGAATTTTTTTAAATGGTATTAGAGAGAAGGACATGGCTTAGTTGGATTTTTTTTTTTTTAACGTCCGACTACTGTGCACACTTGGGCTAATGTAGATGATGGGATGATTTATAGCGTAAGAAAATGCCAAGCCCTGGCTGGGAATCAAACCCAGTCCTCGGGGTGAAAGCCCAATACGTTATCAACTAGGCCACCGAGGCAGCTAAGAAAAAAAAATGCAGGTCAAACCATAATAATTGTCATTTACTTAAAGGCAAATGTTTTTGCAGTTAAAATTTCCATAAAACGAAATTAACTACAGAAATTGACACACAATGGCTCTTTTAAAAATCGTTTCAAGAACTGTTACAGGAGCTACCTTGCAGGCCAGTAGGAGCGTTCCGGCTTTGTAATATCATGAAAATGTAATTGACAATTATGAAAATCCTCGTAATGTTGGATCCATGGACAAACAGGTAGGGACTGGACTGGTTGGAACTCCAGCTTGTAATGAAATTACAGATCAAGGTTGATGAGAATGGTAAAATTATTGATGCTAAGTTTAAAACTTTTTGGATGTGGTTCTGCGATAGCGTCCAGCTCTCTTGCTACAAAGTGGGTAAAAGGAAAAACTGTGAAGGAAGCTGCTAAATTGAAGAACACAGACATTGCCAAGGAGCTGTGTTTACCCCCTGTTAAGTTGCATTGTTCTAGAAAAAGAGAAATGAAGAATTAAATGGCTTAGTTGGAATAGTAGGAGACAGTTTTTCCAGTAATTCCAACTTCCATAATGAACTTCCAGGCATAACAACTTGATGGTGTTTGGTTTGATCTTGCAAGTTTAGTTGAGCCATCCCCTCATCATTAGTCTAATTGGCATAAAGTAGAGACAAACTGAATCAAATATTGTATCTAGAAAGAATTGGAATGAATATTGTAAAAGCAATTAATTATAAAATTGTTTCGAATACCAGTAATCAGTTTTTTTGAAAATTAATGTTCTTCATAATGTTTTATCTAAAAAAAACTAATTCTTTTTTCTTTTCTTTAAGTTTATACTTTGTGCATACAATACATAACGCTAATGAGGATGAGGAATTAGCGCTAACGGTAACGGTAAAACAGTAGGAGTAATTATGGTTTGAACTAAGGACTTTGAGCTTTGCAGTTCAGAAATACAGCAGACAAGTGTTAACAAGCAGTTTAACTATTGTTATTTTAATACAGTACAATAAGTAGTGAGAAAGAAACAGATTTCAGTCCAGAGTAAGCAAATTTTGCAGAAAGGATGATTAAATTGTTACAAATAGGGGGTTATTTTAAATAGATGTGCAGAATACTTCTAAAGCATCTTAACCAGAATTGGAGCAGTTTGAAAGTCGCTAAATTAGTGGAGATGGAGATGTAGAGGTGCCTGATGATGAAGACATTAAGGCTGTTGACAAACTGAAGAACAATAAGGCATGTGGTACTGATGGGTTAGAAGCAGAACTCTTGCAAAAAATTCAACAAAGAGTTGGTAAAGAGTCTACATAGTATTAAAATTTAGACAAGAGAAAAAATTACAGATGAACTGAGGGAGGGTGTTACGTGCCCAATACATAAGAAAGGTAACTAAATTGGGAATAATTATTTCAAAAAGTTTTAAAATAATGTCTTATTTGTTAATATAATAGTATTATATCGAGCAGTTAATATAATAGTTTACTGCAAAGTTCAAGTGCAAATAATGACTTGCACAGAATTTCCAACAACAGAACAATATTTTTAAAGCATGTTTGTGAACTGAATAATATTATATTTTTAATTACTTTACCAAAAATAGTGTTACAATGATTAAAAAATTTTTTAAATTTTATTTTATTTCAACTTCACCATAATCATTTAATATGGATGATTTTATAATTTGTTTATTATCTGAAATATTGTCAACATTGCAGACACGTGAAAGTATGTCCATTATTTAGTTATTTCTTTCATTCTTTGTCATCAGTCGTAGTTGCACGGAGCTATACATACAGTACAGTTATGGTCGCAATCTGTGGTTGTAGTGCTTTTTCTACATGGTTTTTCACAATTACCGTTTAAATAAATTTTGTCACTTTTTATAACCTTTCTTCAATAACAAAATGGGCTATGTTGGTTTATTGAGTACAGTCTCCTACTAATCATAATATTTTCTCTAAATCATCTTTCTGAAAAATGTCAGATTAACCCTATTATTAAATTTAATATAGTCTATTCAAGTTTTTAATTATGTATTATAATGTACATATTACTTTAGGTAAGAATACATATTCTCTCAAATGTGTTCATGAATGTAGAAAAATTAAATTAACTACTCAATTGAATAGAAATATAATAATTTAAACATGTTGATAATTAGTAGGGTTACCACTAAAAATTAGTTGAGAACTGTTGACAGCAAGTTGGGGTCCTTTGTTGGTTTTTGGTGATGTTTAATTGTTGGCCATATGTTGGGATTTGGTTTGTTATTAATTAGTAGAATTTTGTGGCAATTTTAACAGTGTGTGAAAACAGAATACCAAAAATGGGCCAACAGAAAATGTTACTTGGGCAATGACTAAAGACAATGATTTAGGCGAGGAAGTGAGGAATAAAATTATAAATGCAAATAATTAATATTTATGGCTTGCAGAGATACATCAAAAGTCATTAATTAACAAATGCCGCTAGTTACTAGTGCTTGTTTATGGTGCAAAAGATGGACCATGGCAAAGACAATTGAAACACAACTGCTGGTGTTAAAAAAAGAAAATACTGAAAAAAATTTATGGTGCAGTGAAGGATGGGAATTTATGGAGAATCAGATGCAATAACAAGCTGGATTGCATTATATGAAGAATCTAATATAGTAAAAGTATTTAAAATTGGCAAGATTGTGTTGGGCAGGCTGTATTATCAAAATAGATGAGAACAACATTGTCAAGGAAATATATTCCCTGATACTGGAGGAGAAAAAACAAGTGAATGGTTGAGACTAAGATGGCCCAAAAGTGAATCAAGATGTCAGAGCATTTAAAACCAGAGGATAGTGTCAGTGTCTGCATTTCTTTTGTTTAATCCAAACTTGGTACATATTTACTTTTGGTAAGATCTAAAATAAAATTTAAAGTTTTATTACCACTAAAATGTGTTATATGTAAAATCAAGATAGAGGTGAAAAAGTCACATTTTTTATTTTACACTTTTTTCAACACACATACTATTATAATCAGCATACGAATTTAAGGATTTTTAAAAAATTCTAAAGTAACAGTTTTTCTTTCATTTGTGGGAAACAAAATATACTTAATTCTGAACTCATAAGCCAAAATTTGTGAAGCATTTCCATTCTTTGCAAAAAGTATATACATTTCCATAAATTGAATATTTAAAATATGTATTTTTTCAAAAATAGCAAACAAAATTAATATAATGACACTTATAAATTACTTATTTATAAGTATTTCATTATTATTTTAAATTTTATTCAAAGTAAGTAGGTAACTTAGAATTTTTGTTATAAACTAAACTTTCAATTGACAATAATGTTATTGTAAATACTGTATATAAAACAGGATAAATGGGCACTCATATAAATGTTGACTGAGACACAGGTGAATGAATGAACAGATGTTTTTATTTTAGGTGATGTTTGGAACATTATTAGGTCCTCTCTTCCTCTTGGCCTCATAATATCTTATAATTTACACTTAAATTAATAAATTTAATTACTAATATAAAATTTACAATTGTATAATTATAATTAATTTTTAAAAATAAATAAAAATAACTATACTTATTAAATAAAACACAGTAGGTGTATTTTTAATAAAACAAAAAAGTTTTTCTCATTACATACAAGTTATAACTGTCAATTAAAACTAGAAATATGTAATTTAATAAAAACATTCACACTCACATTTCTACAGTAAGTTTTATAAGAAATACTTATAAACCTGTCTTGATGTAACACCTTGATCAGTCCATATTACTACTATAATATATTTTAAGTGAACTAAAAAACTAATCTCGGCAAAAAAAAGCGTATTGCACACGCATGCATCACTGCTTCATACCAAAGCAGTTCTGATCTGTGACTTATGGATTCAGAATAAAATACTCTTTGATTTTGAGTATCAAAATACTTGAACACTTTCCTTATATATTCCTTATTAATCAACTTTAGGAAATTTTGTAACAAATTCCAAATGGCACACACAGGAAAGTTCTGTGCTTAGGTATAATCAGAATTTCGTCACCCATTTCTTGTATTCTTAGTACTTATATCTAATGCAAAAACAAACGTATTTGCCAAGTAAGTCAGTTCGCCAGTTTGAAGAACAGCATATAACATAGTTAACATAAAATATGATTAGACTGAAAATTATTTGATTTCTTGTAATAACAGCTTAGATGATTATCACGTTTTAAGTTAAACACAAATCAGGCACAATAATTTTGTGCGCGTTAATTAGCAAGTTCATTAGTCACGTCATTAACTATGGTGTCACAGTATGTAAAGTAAAGCATAGTCAAATATTTTAGAAGGAGCACTTGAATGTGAAATGGTAATACATTCTTCATTTTCTTCAATGAATGAAACCCCAGAAAAACTTTAAAATTGCAGATGGACAAAAAAAATCTTTCTGTAAGTTTTGTAAAACAAATTTTTAATTTTTGATAAATAAACTACTTACTTTTAAAATTGTGCACAAAGTTTTTGTTACTGTACAACTATTCAGTAAATGCTTTCAATATGAGATATACTTCTGTTGGAAGGAAATCATTTTACATCTTCAATAGACATTACTTTTTTATTAATCACAATTATTATACAGTTACTATTAATAAACAAATTACATTTTGATGTGAAAAGTTTTAATTTTATTTTATTTTGTTTATGTAAAAATGATTATTTTTAAAACAAGGTACCTGCAGAGCAATTATTATTGCTTTTTTTTGCTCTAATCTTATTAGGGAATTATATAAAATACAAATGATTGAAAATTTTAAAAATATTATCACTCTTACCATTTCTACTTTCAGTAATCAGGAAAGCCTCAGAAAACGTTTTAATAAATAAATCTAAAGAATTTATGTAAGGAAAAGCATTTAATTAATCTAAGAAAAATTGTTTTACACAATAAAATGTAAAAATAAAACAAAATAAATTGGAACAAGAATTGTAAAAGTTATTCTGTTCAAGGCCAGTGCAAGTTCAAACCATTCTTTGTTGCCTTGATCTTTGGTTCTTTTAATAAAACTTTCTTCATTTTCATCTCCAACAAATTGAAAACACGTCTTTATATCTGTAATCAAAATCAGTTGAAGTATTTTGTTCGTGTGAAGTAAGTTTAAAATCGTTGAGAGCCAAGGCGGCCTGCTAACCCAAGAACACATCGATCGAGTTAGCATTGTGAGCAACATTAGAAAAGTTGTTATAACAAGGCTTCCTCCATAAAATATCACTGCAACAAGAAAATGTGATTTACTTTATATAGAATACTGCTGCTGTAGTTTATACTGAAAAATACTTTAAATATTGAAAATATTTGTCCGTAAGACAAATTTAACGAAAGAAAGTTAAGAAAAAGTAGAACAAAAATTGTTAGACGCTATAAAATGTCAGAAAATTATTGTACACTGTTCAGTCACATCTTACTTCATTATGTATTTGACTTGAAGTCAAGACTTAAACTTAATAATTTTGCAGAACAAGTTATTAAAATAATTTTTTGAGACCTATTAGTTGATAACCAATTGACAAGTGATTATATTTTGTCTCTGACGCTTGTTTAAAAGTCGCATTTAAAAAAATAGAATTAACGAATAAATTATGAATTGGAAACATTTCTGACAATGTTTCTTTCTCTGGTTATTTATTATCCCTGACTTTATAAACTATGTGATTTGTCTAAAATTAATCTAATTAATTTCATATTTTATATTTGTACTCTGGAAAAAACTGAATAGTTTTTCGTTAAAAATGTTTATAGCAACCAGCTAAACCTAGTCAATCTAAAATTATTAATTCAGTGTAATATTTAGACAAATTGAACTATGTTTAATCCAAAAAGCAATTGTATTTACTTACTTTTCTCTAAAGCATTGAATTATTAAATACATATTGGAAGTTTTCAAAAACGTATTTCTATCAATGAATAATTATATTTAAAAAATAATTATTTATTTTTAGTACATGTCAGTGCTTTGCAAACAAGTGTTTTTCAAAAATTCTCAAAATTTTTAATCTAATCTAAGGAATAACTGTTACACAATAAAATGTAAAAATAAAACAAAATAAATTGGAACAAAAATTGTAAGTTATTCCGTTCAAGGCCAGTGCAAGTTCAAACCATTCTTTGTTGTCTTGATTTTTGGTTCTTTTAATAAAACTTTCTTCATTTTCATCCCCAACAATTTTAAAATACATCATGACGTATTTGATGGAATTGAATTGGTTGTGATCTGTTTAAGCATACTGTAAGCATTGAAAAGTAAGCTTTTTCCTTTCTGATATGTTAACTTTTTCTAAACCAACTTACCAATTCCAGGAGTCTTGGGACCGTTTGAAGGTATTTTGTAAGCGAGATATTGCATAAACAAAGACTGAAGTAAAATCAACACACAGATAAGTGGAATCCTCTGGGAAGTGAAAGGGTTGAACCAGAGTAGAGCCAGTGACAGGAGCATCATTACTAGACAAACAGAACTTTGTTAATTTTTTATTAAAAAAAAAATATATTATTTTGCTCAAATAGTTGAATATTGTAATAAATAAATGTTTGTTTTAAAGTATTGCATCATATTTTGATAATCATGATATTAATCAATATACTGCATTAAGGTGTCAAGTAAAACAGGTTAAGCGTCATTACTGATGTCTTGAGAAATTCACTTTTTAAAGTTTGATTAAATCCATAAATCGTATGTTAACAAAGTTTTTGTTAACAAGTCCACAGATTTAAAAGCTAAGTATTTATTTAAGTATTTAAATATTTCAAAAACATCTATAATTTTGTTAAAAATAAAATACATTTAAAATGATGTTTGGCACTCTTTTCAACTGACCACTTCAAATACTTCTTGACATTTTAGCCAGATAAATTTGATAATATTCTACCTGGCCTTAAACTTTTACCAATAAACACATCAGACTTATTGAATCGTCACTATAAAATCATTGAAAATATTACAAAAGTGCAGGCAATACTATTTTCTTACAAATCCATGAAGGAGTCCTTCTATGTTTTCAATTAACAATGTATGATTTTCTAAAATAAATCGCTCAGAAATGTAAACAATAGCCAATAACTACACAGTTACTCCACCAACATTCTATTGTATTTGGGTTTGTATTAACTATAAGCCAGCCTATTTTTTATTAAGATCAGTATTGTTACTTCTTAACTTTGAGACTATATTTTATAAACTCTTCTAGTATAGTTGGCAAAACACATAGTTTTGTGTTTAAACTAAATCAGACAACAGTTGTATATTATGTTAAGTTATATATTGCTGAGAATATTACAATTTGCTGCTAATTTTATCGTGTTCACATTGCTGAAGTCTCTCCACATTTTACACGTGCAGCCATCTGCATAAACATAAATGTTATGGCATCATAGCTTCATGATTTGCAAAGATCAATTGAAATGAGGTGCACTAAAATCTTGCCAACAAATTCCATTTTTGATGGGTCCCAGGATATAAGGACATAACAGGGAATGAAAGGCAAGTCAATGTGCCAGAGTAGGAGCCAAAAACCCTTTTATTGGTCCAGAAGCTGTATATGGATTATGAACCGACAGGCTTATCTTAAACGGGTTTCTAAAGAACACCAAAAGATTTGGGAAAGAATAGAGGACCTCTATAGTCAAAAAAGATGCTTAAAGATAGATTCTTTGCAGATAATGCAAATGTTCAGCTCTTGGGCTGAACATGACAGAGTGACTTGATGTCTAACTGGTCATCAAGAGAAAATAGGATTTAACATGGCAAATCTACTATGTAAGAAATGTGGTGAATCCCTCAGCACTCTACAGAGTGAAATGGACAAAGAAACAGTATATCATGCAAAGCATCACAGTTCTCTAAAAACGTAATCAACATGAGAAGAACAGTGAACAATAAACCACACTAATAGCTAAGTTGCAAGTCCTTGAATACAGCAGAATTATCCTTCCTAATTACAAAATAAAAAATATGGAACCACACCCATTTCATATAAACTAAAATCATATCTTTCACTGTAATTGTGACTTACTAAATTACACAGTAGAAGTTTATATTATATTTTTGTTATAGAAAAGGCAAAAAATCTAAAAATAAACTATACTTTAGAGTTTTCATAGAAAATAAAATAATTTGTACATATCTAGATTACTTGGAAATTTTCAGAAAACACAAACTTCTTTATTTCATGTTATTGTATAACTAAAAACAAAACAACTAAAATTAAATAAAAAATACATACAAACAACAAATAAAAGAATTTTGTTAATTGCATATTACTTTAGAGTAGAGAACAATAAATATAGTGGGCTGCGGCTGACAATTTTTATCATAGCCTACCTTGCACTGTATTATAAACCTTCAATATTTATAATGGAACTGAATTATCATTAACAGAATTATAGCTTCAAAATAAATTCAGTTTTATGGGCTAAGTATAAACGTCCAAAAATGTTAAGTTTGGTATCTGCCGTAAGAGAATGTGTGTCTGTATAGTAATTTACTAGTATAACTCTGCTTGCATGTTATCTCTGCATACAATACTGTTGTACAGTCTTTGCTTTGATTCCTGAAATGCACTGTATTGCTTTTTTTCAACTAGCATGCAAGGATTCAGTGTTAGCTGTTTTGAGTTATTATCTTCTTATTTAATATTAATATTATTATTTATATTATTTATTTAATTATTTTTCTTATTATTCATATTTTTATTGAGCTGTAAGATTATTATTGTTGTTGTTGTTATTTATACTCAAGCTGTTATATTAATTACAAAAACTGGACTTTCACTACAACTAGCAAAGAAACTTATGAAGATACGTTCAATTATAACTAGCAGTTAAAAGAACAGTAGGCCTCCTAGTATATTCTTAATTAATTACCTAGCTAGTCTTTCACAACAGCACTCATGCATTCAGCACAGGCTCATAACCTAAAGGTTATGAAACACGAATTTAACTAGTAATCATAACATTCATGTAAAATGTCACTAGATCAACTTTATCGAAAATTTTATGCGTTTTCTTCATGACGGTCAAAATTATGATATGCTTTGCCATTCATCCAGTATTATTGGAAATAACCAGTAACTACGTTTCTCATTGTTAATTCAGATGCCCTATCTTGCAGCAGAAGTAAATTGGGAAACATCTTACGCAAACGTCATTCAGGCTTTGATACAAGGTATCTTTGTATCAAATTTTAAAACAATTGGTTAATGCATTTGGCCAAAATTGTATAACAAATATGTACTAACCAAATGATAAAAAAAACAAGATAAATCCCTTTCCTGGGTCACTAATCCCTTAAATTATTTTGTTTTAAACTCACTTTGAACAACTAAGGTTAAAGAATTAATAGTAAAATAATAGGAATTTTATTTGCTAAAAATTTGATTACTTTACTTTCACTTATTTCATTATAGTATTTAACAAGCAATTTTAATAAATAGCTTATGTATAATAAAGCTATTTATTACAAGTGATGTAAATATCACCCCTGCACTGCAGCTGATATAAAAAAACTTGGATTAATAACGTGTACATATGAACGTCAAGCTAGCTATAGTGGCATGACAGATAGGTACCTCACTCTAATGCCATCTAGTGATATTTGTTTAAGAGAAATAATACACTCAGAATTAACAACAGAAAATCTCGACCAAAATTTGCTTGAGCAGGGGAACCAAGGGAGAGATATTTTATTGGGTATATTGTTTAAAGTTACATAACGTGCGTGTTTCTATTCACATCAGTTGAGAAAATAATGTTTTAAGCCCTTCCTATCTGCTAAAAAATAACCTGTTTCTATAGTAGCTGTTAATGTATTTCCATGAATTGAATTATGGATATACAATGAAATCTGCCAATAATAGTTACTGCATAGACTGCAAAAGTACAAGATCAGAAAAGATAACACAAATTTTAAAAAAGTTCATTTCACCCGACTGTATTACTGACATGATAGCAAATTTCTAACAAAATATTGAATAACATCAGATAAACTAACATTATTTAACGCAATATTATTGCACTTAAAAAACTTACCAAAACCTGGCATAACGTAACTGGAAACAAGAACAGAGGCATGTCGCTTTATAGTCATAGCTATCTTAATATGTACACCAAATATTTCAGTGCCATTATAAGCACCATAAGTTGTTCTCACTCTTTCAGCTTTGTGGTCAACTAGCTGCCACACTCGGCTTGGAATGAAGTTTTCCATATACAAACCCTGCACAGTTACACCGAATATTTTAAATTTCATTAAACATCAACTGGGGGGGGGGACACTGACAACAGTCAGAGTTTATTAAAAAATATCCATAGGTACTGTGTAAAGTATTTTTATTTCCAATGTTGTACAAAGATCTGCTGTATAAATGTTGATTTATTACTAAAATTTCAGCAAATTTTGAAGAAATTAGCCAATTTGTGCAGTTTTTCATTGACAGCTAATCTAGTAGAATTTTTAATGAAAAATAATTTATAGGTGATAATAACCAACTGAGAGCCCATTAAGCATTTGAGCAAAATTTTATATAGCTGATTTTGTGAATCAGCTAAAAAAAATCCAATTTTTTGTTAACTTGTAGGGTTTTCTTTATAAAGAAAACATTTAAAAGAAAAATGTTTGAAAAATTAAGAACACATATTGAGAAATGGGAAAACTATCAATGCCGTATTTCATCAAGTTTGTTCAATTCGTTTAGCATCCAGTGATGTGCAAAAAGATATACACATGAAGACAAAGATAACCATGTAAAACAACTTTTTGGAGTTAAGACTTGAAAACAGCTATACAGTAGGTCATTTGTTTTATCATAGCACTTGAAGAAGCAGATATAGGCTTGTGGTGAGGGAGCTGTATGGGAAGCATATGCATATAAAAAACTCACCAAATACTGTAAGTTATATAACTGGAATGTCTAAATTCAGTTTTTTTTCTTCCCTCACCATTTATTGTAAGCAAAAAACCTTGTTAGTCTGATCGAGTTCAAGCACTACAATAAAACAAATGACACACACACACACACACACACACACACACACACACACACACACACACACATATATATATATATATATATATATATATATATATGTGTGTGTGTGTGTGTGTGTACATGTATATAGGGTATTTCTTAAATAAGCAGCCAAACTTCTGTAGTAGTTTTTCTTAAACAAAGAAAAAAATTCCTTTCACATGGAATGATCGACCAATTACACTGAAATTTGGCATGGCACTTACTAAGATAAAGACCTATTACTAAAAAAATTAACAAACTCATATTATATATTAACATCTTTCAAAATAGCAACCGTTCAAAATTTTTTAATCCAAATAACACAAAAATTATCAATTTTGTGTGAATTGAAAAAGTTCTCCTTTTTAATTTTAAATAAACTAGCATTTCTGGTTTTTTTACTTGCTTCATAAAATAACTAGGTGTGTACTAAAAGTGAATGCATAATTTGAACAGGAAATACAATAGTAATCATTAATATGAAAATACATTTTGAAAAATAAATAGTTTGAAAAGTGCACAGTAGGCACATAAGATATTCACAAACAGAAAGACAAAAAATCACAACAGTTGCTCGAAATTACCTCTGTTTGAGGTATGAACATAATATAAAATGCCTTTTGCATCGACTGGCATACTTGTTCAATAATCACAGATTGGTTCCTTATGATGTTACATAATTTCGTAATTCTTTCTGGTAGTGTCTCAACATTAGTAATAGGTGCTGAATAAACCAAAGTTTTCAAGTACTCTCACACATAATAATAGATAGGATTTTAGGATTTAAATTAGGTGATCTAGCAGGCCAGGATACCAGTCTACCTCTTCCAATCCAATTTTGCCTGTACATAATGATGATGCTCATATACAGTGTGTTGTGTGTACCATAGTGCATGAAGCAGCAATTACCTCTATGTAATTATTACCATTCAATGTTGGTCGCAGGAAATGAGGCCCAAAAAGCTGTCTCCAATGTTGCTGATCCATATATTCACTTTGAAATGATCATAGTGATTTCCTACAAATATGGCGTGGGAACCCACACATTGTTGTTATGTAAGTATGTAATGCCATTTTTCTTAAAGATAGATAGCTTAGTTTTTTATGGTATCATCAATATACAAAACTGAAGCAGCAAACGATTGACATTCTCTTTTTGATACCACTAGCAAAAATTAACCCTAACTTTGCAGGTGTAAGTGCTTGAACGTGTATTTAGTATGGATACAACAACTGCTCATTCTACTCTCTCCACTCTGTTGAATATCCTACTTACAACATAACTCCCAGATTTCGAGTATGTATATTTGGATATTTTTTTCACACAATTTAAAATGTTTTCCTCTAGAGCACTGTTTCTGTTTGCATTGGTCTTATTCTGGCCTTTGTTTTAATGTGCAGGGTTACCGTCTCAAAAAGTTTTTAAAAAATTGAAGCAAATGAGTGATAATTTGTTGTCACCTAGGAAATACTTCAAAATACAACTGCACTGCTAGCTGTACATAAAAATCAAATCCGCCTGCTCATGGTAAGATAAGAGCCATTTCAAACAATTTTAACCAACAAATTGAAAGCATTTAAGTAATCCAAATGCAAACAGTAATAACATATATACTTAACTGTTAAATAATATAAGCTATTATTAAAACTGATTTTAATGCATTTCTTTTTTTACAACGGTTGATTGTAAAATCACACATGAAGTTTGTTGTGCATTAGTTTAATAATCCTATTATACAAATAATGATACCCCAGTAATGTTTATAACTTTGTTATTTCATGTAAATTTTTATTATTGTTAAATATTTCACATGGTTATTAAACTAATTCATATTAATGATTATTACTATCTTCTGTTCAAATTATTAATTCATTTTTAATAGAAACCTGGTTATTTTAAAAAGCAAGTAAGAAAACCAGATATGCTAGTACTGTATATTTAAAATTTAAAAAAGAAGACTTTTTGGCTCTTGTGTTTTTTTCATAAAATTAGTTGTTTTCTTATTATATGGATTACAAAATTTCAAATGGCCACCATTTTGAATATTATTATTGGATAATTTTGCTTATTTTTTAACAATAGGTCTTTATATTAGTAAGTACCATACTAAGTTGCACTGTAATTAGTCAAACTATTTATTTATTAGAGGTAAAATTTATTTAGTTAAAAAAACTGCCGCTAGCAGGAAAATAAAACATTTCCAGACCCATGTTTATAGGAACTTTTTTCTTCATTTTAATGTAAGAAAACCACTGCACTAGTTTATTATTTTAGAAACACTCTGTATATATACACAACTATTTTTATGTATGTATAAATCACAATTATTTTTTTGAATATTGTTAAACTTTTTTGTATGACTATCCTTTGTATAGTGTACAAGTAAATTACAAATTGAAGCTATGTTTTGTTTTTGAAAATATAAACTAAATGGTATGCAAAAAACAAATATAAATTATGTATTGTAATAGTGTACAAAATATTTTAGAGTTTATAAAATTATACTGGAATTACATATCAATGAAAAGGGAAAGAAAGTTTCTGTCCTCTGCTGCTGGTGTTTTACTTACTTTAGGAGAATCGTTGTCGTTGAGTAATACAAAATCAACTTCATGTCCTAAGTACTGTCTTGAAATTAACATGAACTCGCAGGTCTGTATATCAAATGGCCACTTACTCCAGTCTGGGACACAATGGCTACTAAGCACAGGTATAATACTAGCATACAGCCATCCTTCATAGCCAACAGTTACTGTGGAACATGCCTTATCTACATGCACTGCATCTTCTTTCCTACAATAGAATGACCAATAAACTTACACTTATAATATAATATTTTTCATATATATTCACTGTAAAATGCAAACCATTTTGATATCAATTTTCTAGTTTCATTATTCCATTTAATAGAGAATTCTCCCGCCTATGATTTAAACAAATTATTTTTCTTTGAACTTCTACAAACGTCTGCATTAAAATCATTGCTTTAAATGGAGAAAGAGGTAAATTACTTGGTACAAGATCCAGGCTTTAGAGAAGGTGTTTGAAATTTTTTAATTTTCATTTTTTTAGTCATTTTGTTTAAAGTGCATCATGAAATGTTGAGAATTTTCATGGAAAAACAAAACCCCATTTTTACCTTCTTTCACCTTTTTGTTTTGAATTGAACATCTAAGTTTTATCAATGTTTCACAATATGTATAAATTTATGGTTCTTACACCTTCACCCACAGTAGGTTTCAAACTATCTGCACCTATTCAAAGCGGTTTGACTCTTTCACACAGACAAATCTACAACACTACACATATGACTTAAACTCTACACATTTACATCTATTCTTAGATATTTGCTGTTCTTATTCTGTCATGTCTGGGAGTGGCTATACTGCTTGGTTTCCTTTGATGGATCCAATATGCAGACCCGGATGTGTGTCTAGCACTGCCAAGGACCATTGATAAGACAAGTTCTGGGAACGAACAAACTTTAGGTGCTTGGCAAGCACATGGATGTTAAACTATGGGTGTCAAGGCTATTAATGGGTCTATCAAAACATGTGGTTACAGTCATTAAGTAAATGATGATAGGTATTAGTATTACTTAGGTTTGAGGTACTGTCACTTTGTACTGTAACTTACTTCTAAGTACTGAGGAGTGCAAAGGATATGTATTCAGACTCATAGTTATTGCAGGTATCACTTTAGTTCGAGTCCCTTGGGCATCTGGTTATGCTGGGTGCCCTGTTCCATTTGTTCAAGTTATGATGATCCATGGAAAAACTCGTAAAATAAAAGTATGGGAAATTTAAATCAAAACACCAAAATTGGTTCAAAGAGATTTGTTTTGATTTTGTCAAATAAGTTGTAGTAGGTGTAGTAATAGAAGTAAAAAAAAAATAACAGTAATAATGGACACAAGGAGGTAGGAACTAAAGTTATTCAGCTACCTCTCTAAAGTATTTCATAGTATAAAATGCTGTGGAAGATACTGACTAATTGAAAGTTTCTTCCTTCCTCATTAACAAAGCAATAATGGGGAGAACAGGTTCCATAGCTTCAATTAAGAAACTACAAAATGATATGCTGCTTATGCAAGCAAAAACCAATAAGGAGAGTCAATCTCTCTTAAAGATAACTTCATTTTTCGATTTGGTCAAGGTATCTGTGGAACACCACAGAACATTGAACTATAAAAAAGAGTGATTACCTGTAGAGAAAATTAATATTATCACAATTAGCATGGTTACTGACATTCATTGAATCATATGTAGTGAGAAGGGGCAAAAAGTTCACTGCCACTCTTATCTTAACTTTTGTTATACCTACTATCCCTGAATATATATATGCTTGGTATCAATGGCTTACAGTAAGGCTGTATGTTTGAAATCATAAATGGTGTTTTAAATGCTAAGGTTTTGGACACATTAGTTCAACATACTGGAAGCCTGATATATGCATTAATTGCAATTTAAATGGTCTTAGTAGGGATGAATCTCAACATGACTCAAAGTCCCAATTATGGTGGTAATTCTCCAGCTCATTTTTTTAATTGTCCCAAGTTTATTTATTCTTGGGACACAAAATTTATTCTCACTATAATGGCAAGAGGATAAGTATCATTTCCATGAAGGAATTCAAAAGTTCAAGACAAATAATTGAAGTTAAGTCATCTACTACAGTTGTATCCAAGAGCAGCAAAACCTCTTTTGCTAGTTGAAATGAGCTTTACTGCAAACATCAAAGCATTGTCAGAACAGGTAATGCAACTTTTAATTCTGATCTGTACTGGTAAACCTTTTATCTCTAAATTGTATGGCCATCAACCATCAGATTGTTCTAAAAAATGGAAGCTACAAGAATGTTCCTGTAATGCTTGTTATATAGCTAAGCTCGATCTATTGGCCTTATGTGATCTTTGGATACAACTAAAGTTATATAGATGTTATAAAAAATGTTCATGTAACTTGCTATTCTGAAGTTGGCAAACCTTCACTCTTTTGATGAAGACAGCAGCTACAAGTAACTTAAGTAAGCAATTTACTAAGCAAGCCATCTCGACCTGCCTATAATACCGTGTAATAATCGGGTACTCCAACAATATAAAGCTCATCCGCATGTCACTCCTTAGCTTACAAGATGTTAAGGTAACATTTTGCAGGTTAGCTAGCACAGTGGGATGGTTGGGAACACTAGAGCAGATATTCATAAAATGAAGCAACTCTGCTACCACCAAGCATGCAACATGTTCTTTTTTCAGATTTTCTTTGCAAATAAAGCATTTAATTCATTTGCATTGAGAAAATGCAGTCTTGCGAATTAAAAAACTGAAGGTAATTAAAAAACAGTTTTTCCTTGGGAGTAAAGCCATAAGGATTGAGCAATGGGTCTCCGCATTAGTCGATGCATTGATTTCTATGCAAGGTATTAAGGAATGCCTTGTCGATGTATTGATTTCTCATTGTATGTGGGAACTCATCTACATGTCAATTTTGTGGTGAAACTATCACACCCACTTTCTTCTAGACTGTGATGGTTTCAAAAGCATTCATCAAATGTGTGGATTGGGTGCTTCTATGAAGATGATTTTAAAGGGTGATTCATCAGTTATTGGCCGAATTTTAACTTTTTTACAATGTCTGCAAATATTTAAATTACTTTAGCTATGGTTTTGTGGTACAGTATTAAACTAATTTTATTTATCCATTTTTTTAAAGATATTTTTGATCTTGTTAAGTAGTTTTAGGCAAATGTGTGTTTGTGTTTCATAGTATTTATGTTTGTTAATATTATTTGTTTGAACGATCTCCACTTTGTTGTTATATTGTGTTGTTTTTGACATATTTATTCTTGTCAACTAGTGTTAAAATGTTTTTTTTGCATAGTTTTTTCTATTAAGTTTATATAGTTTTAGCAATGGTACCTAGTTTGGAAGTGTTTTTAGTTTTAGTTTTTTTTTAGATTGTTCTTCAATATATTCTGGATGTACAATGATAACCTTCATGCCCCCCCCCAAATGAAAAAAACAAAAAACTTTTGTATTAAAAAAACAACTTTTTTTTATCATAAAATACTGTAGTCATGAGCTTTTTTATTAATCATTCTAACTTAAAATTTTTACTCTTTGATGATGATGAATGCTGCAATTGCACTAATTGCCACTTTGTCTCAATGTTTAAATAAGTTACCCAAATTTCATCATCAGTCACAACGTCACAATGTGTTCCAATAATTTATAACGTTCATTTTTGTAGCATCTCAAAAATGTTTGAGCTACAGCATGATGTTTTATTTGGGGAGGGGGATTTATATCAACATTTTTCATACCCCTGATCGTACACACAAAAATTCATTCAATAATTGAGAAACAGTAAGCTTTCTCTTTTCACAGATTTTTTCTTTCAAATTTTCAATCAATTTATTTGTGATGATAGCTAGACTGCTTTACCTAAAAACATGCCTCGTAACTGGCACAATTACTACTGTACTTTAATGCTGATACTAGTGTCAGATCAGGGTTTTATAACAAGGATATTGTGTTTTACTACTATGACTTGTAGCAACAAAATAACAAATTTTCATGTGTTATAATACAGTCTTATTTTATTTTTTTTTGTGTGCAAATTAGCAATTATTTTTAATAGCTAAAATTTTGTAATGGTTGAATGATTTTTGCTGTCTACCAAAGTAACTTGTCCAAGTTACAAAGCTACGTATTAGCTTACCAAATTTGATTTTGCTGCTAAGTTTGAATCAAAATAAGCCAAATTTTTTAACGCTTGAATAATACCAAATGTTAATATGCCACTATTATGAGGTTATTATGAGGTTGATTTTCTTCTGTACTTACCAATTAACAAGTGATAGATCTGGGATCCAGATTTTATCTGCATCAACAACTACATGTGGTGTATTATTGTATTGCTTGTTATCCCATTGAAATGTATTATCATACCAAAACTGAAAAGTAAAAAAATGCTGTTATAGGTAACTTTTAAAGCTGCTTCTGGGTATATAAGTGGTGACAGTGATTAGAAATCACATTATTGAAATGTGTTCCAAGTGCAACATGGCTCTGATATGGGGAAAAATACATTTACAAGGTCTGCCTAAGAGTTAGAGAATTCTCCAATAAAAATAAAATTGCTTACCATAACTCCTGATTTCCACTATATCCTTCAAAATAGTCCCTTTGGACATAGATACAGTGGTCCCAGTGTCTTTCTGATTCTGTGCATACCTGGATATCAGCAAGTGTAAGTATTTGAAGCACATCCTGTAATTCTGTCTTGATCTCCTCAATTGTGAGAAAATGACAACCTTTCAAATTCAACTTTATTTTGAGGAACAGAAAAAAGTCCCACAAGTCAAGGTCAGGCAAATAGATCGGGTGAGGCATCACTATCATGTTTTTGGAAGCTAAAAATTCCAAATGACTAGTGATGTATGCGCAGGCATGTTGTCATAGTGGAAAACCCAGCTCTTATTCTTCCCACTGTTCTGAATGTTTGCACCTAATACTCTCACACAGCCACTTCAAAACTTCACAATATAACTTTCCATTTACAATTTGACCAGGGGGTACAAATTCCTTGTAGATAACACTTTTCAAGCAAGAAAAAAACAATCAATATGGACTTCACATTGCTGCAAACTGGACACACCTTTTTTGGTTGCGGTGAAGATGGCAATTTCCACTGCAACAACTACTGCTTACTTTCAGAGTCACAACCGTAAACCCATGTCTAATCAGCAGTCATGAAATTGGAGATGAAGATTGGGTCATCTCTTTCTACAATTTCCACTGCAACAACTACTGCTTACTTTCAGAGTCACAACCGTAAACCCATGTCTAATCAGCAGTCGTGAAATTGGAGATGAAGATTGGGTCATCTCTTTCTACAATTTCACTGCAACAACTACTGCTTACTTTCAGAGTCACAACCGTAAACCCATGTCTAATCAGCAGTCGTGAAATTGGAGATGAAGATTGGGTCATCTCTTTCTACAATTTCCACTGCAACAACTACTGCTTACTTTCAGAGTCACAACCGTAAACCCATGTCTAATCAGCAGTCGTGAAATTGGAGATGAAGATTGGGTCATCTCTTTCTACAATTTCCACTGCAACAACTACTGCTTACTTTCAGAGTCACAACCGTAAACCCATGTCTAATCAGCAGTCGTGAAATTGGAGATGAAGATTGGGTCATCTCTTTCTACAATTTCCACTGCAACAACTACTGCTTACTTTCAGAGTCACAACCGTAAACCCATGTCTAATCAGCAGTCGTGAAATTGGAGATGAAGATTGGGTCATCTCTTTCTACAATTTCCACTGCAACAACTACTGCTTACTTTCAGAGTCACAACCGTAAACCCATGTCTAATCAGCAGTCGTGAAATTGGAGATGAAGATTGGGTCATCTCTTTCTACAATTTCCACTGCAACAACTACTGCTTACTTTCAGAGTCACAACCGTAAACCCATGTCTAATCAGCAGTCGTGAAATTGGAGATGAAGATTGGGTCATCTCTTTCTACAATTTCCACTGCAACAACTACTGCTTACTTTCAGAGTCACAACCGTAAACCCATGTCTAATCAGCAGTCGTGAAATTGGAGATGAAGATTGGGTCATCTCTTTCTACAATTTCCACTGCAACAACAACTGCTTACTTTCAGAGTCACAACCGTAAACCCATGTCTAATCAGCAGTCGTGAAATTGGAGATGAAGATTGGGTCATCTCTTTCTACAATTTCCACTGCAACAACTACTGCTTACTTTCAGAGTCACAACCGTAAACCCATGTCTAATCAGCAGTCGTGAAATTGGAGATGAAGATTGGGTCATCTCTTTCTACAATTTCCACTGCAACAACTACTGCTTACTTTCAGAGTCACAACCGTAAACCCATGTCTAATCAGCAGTCGTGAAATTGGAGATGAAGATTGGGTCATCTCTTTCTACAATTTCCACTGCAACAACTACTGCTTACTTTCAGAGTCACAACCGTAAACCCATGTCTAATCAGCAGTCGTGAAATTGGAGATGAAGATTGGGTCATCTCTTTCTACAATTTCCACTGCAACAACTACTGCTTACTTTCAGAGTCACAACCGTAAACCCATGTCTAATCAGCAGTCGTGAAATTGGAGATGAAGATTGGGTCATCTCTTTCTACAATTTTCAATTCAGTACAGACAGCTATGCGATGATCTTTTAGGTCATTGCTCAGCAGTCTACATACAAATTTTGCAGCAATGTGTCTTATGCCCAAATTGTCTAACAAGATGCGTTGCATGGACCCATACAACATTCCTATAATCCCACAAATATCATGGATTTTTCATGAATTATCTGTAACAAAAAACCTCTCGCACTTTCATGATGTTTTCCAGTGTTGTGCTTGTTGATAGTCATCCTGAACGCTTGTCATTTTCAGATGTTTCTCCATCCTTGACGAGTTTGTCCTACAAAAAAATTTTACTTTGACTCATACCATTATCACCAAATGTTTTCAGAAGCTTGTGATGGGTTTCTGCAGCAGTTTTTTAAAGCTTGAGGCAAAATTTGATGCAGGTTATTTTCTTCTTTAAAATCTGCCATTTACACACGTTTAAAAAATCGTCACAACACTAAAACACGTTACACAAATGCACAAAACTCAAGAATGCCTATCACTATCAGAGCTGTTGGTATAATAATTTATAAAGAGAATGCATGCTTGTTACACTGTATTCATCTACAATACCAGCAGTAGGTCATACCAAATATTATTTGCATGTGAAATTCAAATTCCCTGAAATTTTGAATAGCTTTTTGTATAATGAGAATAATTTAACATTTAGATAAATACACACATACATTAATGATTGACAATAATCATATTTGTTTTGGTGACCTTGACCACTTCAGTCCTTTTTTCAGTTGAAGTAATTTTTACTTGTTAAGGACAGATGTTCTCATACTGAATTAATTCACCCACCACAAAATCATATTCCAATCAGGTACATTACCATGTCACACGATTATTGTGGAACTTTTATTGAGTCTGTGTCAGAGATTCACTATTGTGAAAAACCACTTCAGAGTATATATAGTTTTTAAGGTTCCAAGGCATGCTAACAACTAAAATTTTCCAATAAGTAAAACATGCTTTCCAACCTTCAGATTATATCAATTAATAAGATATTACTTTCACATAGGAGCCCAATAATATGTTTTTTAAACTCTCAGGATCTAAAAATTGTTTTCAAGAATTATATGTTCACATATCTGTGTGTACTTTTTTATTCACTAATTAACTAGATTTGGCATTATTAGAGATCATTAGAAGTAGAAAATATATTTTCTCAAAAACTATTCTTTAAATCATTCCAATGAAATTGGTTCAAAATGTAGCATTTTAACATGAAAATAATACTTTTATCATAATCTTTTCACGATTTGGATGCTTTAAGTATACCCAAAATATCTAAATTGATTAAATAGCTGGTCTTTCTAAATTTAAACTATTAAAATAGCTCTGCTGATTTTGGTCATGATTCAGCGTTACAGGATCATCGAAAAATAATGCCAAGATTGTAAAGAATTATTAAAGTTTTTTTTAAGTTAAAGGTATGTTTCTTTCACTTTATAACTAATTACCACAAGATTTGTTTGATAAATGACGGGGAATTGTAAGCGTGACCTTAGAATGCGCAGACTAGCTGAGCCATTGCTCTAAGCATACTGATTTTGCCAATTAATGGCTGAGATTCATGACAATCCCAATTTTTTTCAAAAAATGTTATTTGCTGATAAGCAACATTTCACATAAATGGTTGTGTCAAGTGTTAAAAGCTTAATGTAGACACGAGTACAGTCAAAGTTAAGGTGTGGTGCGGTGCGGGTTAATGGAAAGTGAAAAAACAATTATAGGCATGGTTTATCTGGAAATGCTTTAAATGTTTGTGTTCCTTCAAATTAAAGAGATTGAAAAGAGATTTATACAAGACAGAGCTCCACTTCATTACCACCTCGCAGTATGCGATATGCTCAACAAATGATTTTCAAACTGTTGGATGGATTTCTGCTACCATCGTAATTATTACTCCACATATGATTTAACACATGTAGTGGGAATTTGACTTTGGATTAGACGTGTGTAGAGCAACAAACGGAGCTTACATTGAAACTTACTAAACATCAAAGCAAACTTTCATAGTTTCTAAATATTTTAAAAACCATTATATTACCGTTAATATTTTATAAAAGACAATGAATTCAAATCCTGCTATTTTTTTCCATGATCCAGTACTTAGTCCACTAATGTTTCAAAAATAAAATAACAGAAATTTTTGGTTTATTATAAATTTAAAGAAATAATAATACGATGTTCAGAACATAGTTTATAAGTATTGTTACACTTGGTCTTACTATCACTTGGGAGTGATATAGACACTGATTATGTTTCTTCAGTGATACTGTCTTGATAAATCCCACACTCCTTTCCCATCCAGCTTTTATACAATAATTTTGTGTATGTGATAACATATGATCCAGAAAATATAATCTATTGTTATTACAATATTACTTAAAAATATTGTGAATTTTGCATTAGATTTAACATTATATAAAATTCATGTTAAAAAAGTTATATTTCTTTCACTCACCAATTCCAACCATGTCTGCATTCTTAGTGAGGCAGTAATATCATCCTGGAAACAAAAATTACACTTGGGTGTAACATATATTTTTAGAGTAATTATTTAGTAGCCACCTTTCTATTGAAAATGTGCTGTTAGTGCAGCCATTCTAACCTAAATAATGGAAAACTACTCCAGTCATGATATTTAGAAGGGTTATTTAATACATGTTAGTCTTAATACTTTAGCTATCATGATTTTTGCCCAATTACATTTAAACTTATATTGGTAATAGCTTTAAATTGCTATGTGAAATCCATTACATTTTATGTTATTTGAGATTTCATCATCATATTCAGTGTTAATACTTACATAAATTAAGATTTTAAATTTCATTAAAAATAATGAAATATGTCTGATGGAGGAGAAAGTATATAGTAAAAGATAGTCGTTTTATACTTTTTAATGCTACTTTTAAAAAATTATATTTTTATATATACTCTTATTAAAAAAAATCACTTCCATCTGTGACGAGACAACTATCAGCAGTGATTATAATTTAGTTCTAATGTCAATGCTATCAAATTCACAAGCATTATGGAAAATAATGGGCAAATCAACTTAATACTGAAATTATTTTAAAAAATAATTTTATAAGATTTCTTTGCCCTCAATACAATACTGACTTTTCCATCCAATTTCTACTTCTATAAAAACATTTTAATACATACATATTCAATTGTTATTGGTGAAAGATACACCAAAATTGTTGTTGTGTTTTTGGTAATTAAACCTGGCCATGTATACTTGTCATGAGTGCACAGTAATTTTTCTTTGATGCGCTGTGAGTCTGTCTTAGGCTTTGAATCTGGATCACAGGTTTGTCCATCTAAATGAGACAAGTCAACAATCATATTTTATCAATGACTTGAACAAGTGAGAATTATTCAGAAAGTACAATCTGCTCTAAACTAAATAACTGGTTTTAAAAGTTTTGTTTTATGCAATATGAAAACATTTTTACATTAATATAGAAATTACTTGAAAATAGAACAGACCTTGTACAATACCATTCCATTTCTAAGCAGATGGAAATAAACATTCTTATATATCTTTTCATCTGTTAGATCTTATTAATCCTGTTTACTCACTAACCCTTAGTCATCCTTTATGTTTACAATACACAGTGATCACAACTCACATTTCATTTGCTGTCATGATTTAGAAGTATCCAAATATAATTACATGAAATATAACATCTAATAAATAAAAAATTTAATACATAATAATACAGACAATAAGAAAACAAATCTTGACTACAGTTACGATTATTTTTGTGCTTTTGATAAATATTTATAATTGTTCTTAAACATAACATGCATTGTTGTGATCTAGAGGTCTGGATCAGTATTAATTATAGCTCCAGTATCTGAGTTTTACCACTGTAGTCACTTCAATACCTTTTTTTCTAATGGAAATTTTCTAATAATAAATACAAGCCGCCTGAGATGTACGTAATTAATTCTGTGCTAAAATAAACATATTAATATTGATTATGATCAAAAATCAGTCTTTTTATTCTTATTATCAGTCTCATAAAGTATATGAGAAATAGTTATGAATTTTTAATATTTTTAATAGTTGCTATATTGAAATAGATGGATTAATTTTGCTGGATTGATTTCTACCTTGCTTTGTTGCCTTATTAGTACTGAATAAAAGTGCCAGGTTCCATTATTTTTCAACTTACTATTTAGGTATCACAGTTTCACAGACAGTGCTGTTTACAAATCAAAATTAATCAAGTTATTCTAAAAGTACACATAAACAATAACTTACATGTAGTATGTAATATAAAGAGGAAGAAAATAACCACTTTACACAAAGTATGATTCATTGTAACATTTCCTAAAGACTGATGCCCTGCTATTCTGGTAATTATCTATTGCTGCCCAGCAACTCCCCTTTATGTGTTAATGATAAGTGTTATCTACGTTATTGGATAATATCATGAACCAAGTGTCCATTGCAAATAACAGGTTTTATATAGTTCAACAATACTTCAATAATTATTTATTCCCAATGTTTAAAAACATAATGTTTAACTTAAAAAATATTGATTTTTACAACTCTATAAAGGAATATTAAGAATTAGCAATAATTTGAACATATCTTTACACTTCGAGACATCTAAAAGCCAAAAAAATGTTTCCATTCTAGTGCTTTTTTAACTACTGTTGATTTTTTAATTATTCAAAATACTTTTACTATATTCTTTGACAAAAGTAATTAGGACAACATAAGGCATTTTTGAGCATATGGTAGGAATACTTTATAAAGTATACTACATTGTATTATCTATCTATCTATCTATCTATCTATTTATATATATATATATATATATATATATATATATATATATATATATAGAGAGAGAGAGAGAGAGAGAGAGAGAGAGAGAGAGAGAGAGAGAGAGAGAACTTTTTCAAGTTTTATATGGCAACTTGAATCATAATTCTTTAAGTAAGATAAAAATTTAAACAAAATTTGTTAAACAGGTTTTGACAAATTAGATCTCTTAAATTTTAACCTTGTCTGCGTAAAAGTCAATAGTTTTTGAAATGATATTTTTGAGGATAAGTAATAATCCATAAATATTTATGAGGAAATTATTATTCCTCACAACATAACACTGATTTTTTTCACTTAAAAAAAGTACAAATGTGAAACTCAGAGAGTTATCGACAGAGACGAAGTTTTGTTAATTATATCTTCACTGAATATATAATTAGTTTTAAGATATCTTTACAAACATCCTGTTTTGTTTAAATAAAGAAATATGTAAACTTAGCGTAGATATTATTTACTGTAGTTATGCTAAAAGGTCAGTTGTTTTATATTAATTCTTAACAATCAGCTGAGCTCATTGAATAGCTGATAGGTTATAATAAATTTCAGGTTATATTGTTAAATACTAGCAATATTAACAACAATTATTATAAATATTTATATTAATTTTGAATGTATTATAAAGGGTTACAACATGCATGTGTTCTTCAACTAAAGGTAGATACCGAAACCAAAGCAACCAACGTTTTCATATAATAAACATGTACTTTTATGAAAAAGGAGAAAGAAAAAGAAAGAGACAGAAATAGATAGACTAAATTTGTTCCATATTTTTGTTGCATTCTTCCTTTTGGCAGACTTTGTATATTCACTCCTTTTGTTAAAGCTAACATTAAATGGTTGGCTTCAAAAATATTACTTAAGCTTGAAAACATTTATACCTATATGAGGTGTGGCAATTAAATAACCAGACTGAGGCTAAAAAACATTTTTTTGACCATCATTTATATTACAAAGTTTATCTCCTTCTTTCATTCCCTACATGTTCCATACAAATTTTTCATTGTTCAAAGCTGGAGGTCTGCTTCTGTCAACTTGTTCAAAACCTTTGTCACTTTTCATTTCACCACTGTCATAGTGGGAATTCTTGTTTACTTAATCTCTGATTGTAAATAGAAAATTTTAATGACAAAGAGGACAAACTTCATCGAACACATTTATTCTCCTGAAAGAATAGATCAGCCACAACATTCAATATGTTGTTCTCATTATTAACACGAAAACTAAGTTCTGTCATCTAATAGGGGAATTAATTACAACTTGTTTGCTAATTAACGTTGTTATATGTGCTGGCTTCTAGTGGCTAAATGCAACACTAAGAATTCACAATTCCAGTTATGAGCGTTTGACAGTAAAAACTAACATTTGTTTCTGAGCACTTTGTCAGTCACATGAGATAGATGTTATTGAATAGTTGAATAGAATGGCAGCTACTTGAAATTCATATTTCAGAAAAAATGGTTTACTGCCACATTTTAGAATGTGCAACTGATGTATTTGGTCATAGCCTACATAGATTGATAGCCTCATATCTTATGAATAATTATAATGTTCACCTTCTTTTTATATTTGTTTTAAAGTCATACTGAGTTTATTATGGTGAACTATCAAGCAATATGAAATGGACAGTGAAAAAAGTAGTAAGGAAAAGACTGGCAGAGACCATAAATAAATATCTGTACCAAATTATACACTTCAAATGGGAGTCTAGCAATAAGTTCGAAATTTATTGATTGTTTACAAAATGGAGTTTGAGCAATCCAGTAGTTTTACACTCCAGCAGTCAAATTATTTTAAAAGAAAAACTACAAATGTACAGGATCAACTTTTATTTATGAATACAAGTTTTAGTAATTAAAAAAGGACGATTTATTAGCAGTGGGGACGAAATGATATTCTGTCCTTGAAGTATTATTTGGAGGGTTCAGTAAATGCTTTGCTGCGTTCTTATAAATAAGTTGACCAGAAAGTTGTGTTCTTTAAATTAAAGCTTAAAACATTATATAAAGAATGTTTCTAGTTTTATAGGATTTTGTATATTTTTCTATATAAAACTAGCAATTTCCATTGATTTTATCATGCTGATGATGACATAACTTTTGAAATTTATGGAAAAAATAATCATTTTTATTTGCCTCAGAAATTTTAGGTATATGTAAAACTTCAAATCATTCTTATAGAATATGATGCTATAATTTTATTTTTATTATATTTTTTTTTTTTTTACTATGAAAATGATAATATTTTTTTTTTTTTTTAAATGATAATATTTAATATAACTTTAGGCCAGCAAAAAACAATATCTATAAAATTTCAATTAAGGCATTTTGTTCATTTTAATAATTATTCTAAGAAATAGTTTTATTTATTTGACAGTGTTTTTAATTTAAATATTTTGATTCCTTAACTTAGCATCATTGTTCCTTTTTATATTTTATATATTGAAAAAATTCTGTGGTTAATTGTTTGTGATTTTAAGTTTTACATCTGAAAGTTTCCAAGCGATCTTTATACTGTACATTTATTATGAATACATTAATAATTTGTACTTATAATAAATTTAAGTTACTGTTAGACTTAAACTTAATCATGTGTAAATGGTTATAGTAAGATAAAATATTTTATTACTATAACTTTATTTTATTTTATCTTATTATATATGGTCATAGCTTTTTGTATATAAAATATTCGTATATACAACTTTGTAAATTAAAAATTAACTTTTATCTTTTAAATTTATTAGATATTTTACTTCAGCTTCAAGCCTATTTAACAGCTTATTGCAAGCTCCAAATATGTCTCTGTTCTGGCCACCTCTTCCTATAGGTATTCCTGTTTTTCTTCTGAGTATGTAAGCTATACAGAATTTGTTTATGATAACTTTTACCCATCCCTAATTTAAACTACTGGATACAACCAATTAATATGACCACTCCTCAATGTTGCAGGTTTCTAATTGCTATTATATCTCTTCATTACTCATCCTACCTTCCTTGTAATCCTGATAACTAATTCAGAAACTACATTTTTACTGTTTAAGATATGTTACTATTCACAGATGCCATTGTCCATATATCCTGCAAGTACCTATTACTCTAATCAAGGAAACTTAACTAAATAATAATTATTTTTGTTTATTATAGTTTCACTTTGTGTAGTTTTCAAACAGCAAATAAAATAAATGTAGAAGGCTAAACATATTTATTATTTATGAAAATTACCAGTGTATTTTAGTATAAAACAGATTAGTCACATTATTTTACAAGCTCGCAAATTTACAATTTTATATGTAGTAAATTCCCCACAGGGAGTGCAGACTAGCTGCACCTATTGAAAGGATTTAGACGTCCCTTGCGGTACCCGAGTCTAACACACACTTACAATACTACACTTTACTCTCACACTTAGATTTAGGGAGGAGATAATACTCCCAATGTGCTTTTCGCCTTAAAGTAACAACAACAAAAAAACAAAAAAACTTGTAATAATGTAGATATTTTAATATAATTGTCTTCCTTTTTTATAGTTGAAATACTAATACAGTAGTGCATGTAAAGATATAAAAAAATATGCATAAATTAGAATTAAAATTTTTTTTGCGAAATTTTAAATTTAAATACAAATAAGTTCCTTTAAAACTTAATGTTCTTATTTCAAAATAGTCATTTACATGGAGTTACTCAATCTTATTTTTGGAAATTCACTTCCATTACATCAGCAAGACAACTTAGTTCACAAATTATATACAATTTATTTTGGTTAATTAAATTTAGAATAAATTTGAATGAAAAATAACTCCATTGACAAAAACATTTTTTCATTTACTCTTTACTAGGGAAGGGAGAAAAAAGATAGCTCAGGTCGAGATAGTTGGACAAAATGGCAAGAAGGAAGACTAGGAAGATGAGTGCTGGAGATTGTTGTAATTGAATCTAATAGTACTAGAATAAACCTACTCAATTTAAGGTACAGGTCAAAGACAATGTCCAAAATCCTTGGTTCACTATCATGCTAGTAAGTATGATTGTACAGTAATATTATGTTAAACTAATTAGTATTTTTATGATAAGTACCACACTTATTGCTCTTTTTTCTAGTTTTGTTAGATAAAATCGTCTTGATGCACTTTAGATGGACAACATCTTTAGTATTAATACACATTTATGCACCTTTATTTAACCCTTATTTATGCCCTTGCCTTTAACCTTTTTGGGACTGACATCATACTTACACAACAGCAGTAAAATATTCGCATAAAGTATTTCAAGTAATCTTGTTTTCAAAATTTAGCACTTGAGGATTATCATCACATCAACAGAACCAATATAATTATTTCCCTGACAAGTGCTGCATTCTATTGACTTTAGAATGAACCATTTAAACTGTCAATAGGCTGTATCTAACAGCTAAAAATTCGACAAAGACTCATTTCACCAGCAATTGGAAACTAGGTTGTGTTTAACTATTCATATACTGTAAGTTAACATGGCCAGTTCAATGCAGTAGTTCTGTGATTTATTTCTTTTCAAAATATAGAGAAGTTACGGAATTTATATAAACTAAGTGAAATATTGTTAAATGAAAAATCTGATGAATGTGAAAGTGATATGGACTAGTGACCATATGGCTATTGAATGGACATGTTCATGTTCATATACTTACATGACTTTGACCTAGTCTAAACGTGAATTCAGCTTCACCCATACTCAAAAGTTAAGAAAATAGTAAAAATAAAAATTAATCCTTACACCTTTGGAGTTCTTTTTTCTCTTTAATTTTTTTATAAACTGTAACTTGCTTTAATTTTTATGACAACTTAAGTACCAATAATACTCCAGTCATTTTATTTAAATTCAGTATAATTAAAGCCTAATTTTAGTCTTTTATATGTCCACCGTTGCTTTTTCATATACAGTGAAACTTCCTTTAACAGACACTTCTAAATAACATTTCTTCATTTTTGGACACTTTTGTATTCCCTGACCAAAAAGCCAACTAGTCTAGGCTTAAACAAACTTTTGAATAGCAGACAGTCTCAAAAATAGACATGGGCTCATCAGTGGTCCATAGGCTCATTGGAACTTTTTAAAACCAGACAATGGAACATAATAGGCCAGCTTTTTCTTTGAAATTTTTGAAGTATGCGAACCAATAAAACTTTACTGTTTAGTATTTTCCTGGTTGTTCATTTACTGGACACACCAAGTTTGGAAATAATAAGGAAGGAGAGTGAAAGTGATACTAAATTGGATATATGGGTAGTTTAAAAACAATGTTTGCATACCTTTTTTTCTTTTTTTTTTGACATCACAAAGACAAACAAATTACTATATTAAATTTGATTTTCACTTTTTTTCATAATAATTCACTTGAAGGCTCTAGTGAGCAGAAACAGATTAGTGCACTTTATTGGCTCCTATGCAACCAATAAAGTATGCGAACCAATAAAACTTTATTGTTTAGTGTTTTCCTGGTTGTTCATTTACTAGAAACATCAAGTTTGGAAAGAATAAGGAAGGAGAGTGAAGTGATACTACATTGGATATATGGGTGGTTTAAAAACAATGTTTGCCACCTTTTTTTGATAGATGGAGTCAACACAGGCCAATTTTGTAAGTCTGATTGCCAGCTGTTTTTTATGCACACAGAACCAGTTTAGATGTTTTTCTTTTCACTTATTACATTATGTTGTGCTTAAACTGCCTCACAATTTATCTTAATAAAATGTGTTTTTATCTAAAATTAGTGTTATGAAAAAAAACCAGGTCCATTTTATAGGCTCATTATTTTCTTTTTTTAAAAAAAATAATAATTTTGCAATATTATCACAAATTATTCATTTAAGTTTGCTGTTGTAATCAGCTAATCTACATAAAATGAGCTCCAAATGTATTTCTCCCAACAATGGATACTTCTCAATAACGAACATTTTATATCATCTGAGCAGTGTCCATACATTGTTGGGAAGTTTCTCTTACATGGTATAACTAAGATTTTGAATCAAAATTTCTAGAAATACAGAAGCTAATACATAATATTATTTCAATTTGTTTAGTATAAAATTTATTTAATAATAAGAAAATATTAATTAAACTTAACTTTTATTTTCAATAAACTGACATTAAAATTTAATGAACTGAAATTTTATTAAAGTAACTTTTAATTGATAACAACAAATGCACTACAATAAAAAACACAAAACAACAAATATTATATAGAATATTAAAAATGCAAACATTATCAGCCTATTTACAACATTAGCAAACATTTTCCATTGTTGCACTGTTCCTTCATCTGGAACAAGTACTTCTCTGTCAGGACCTTCTTCATTATCAGGATTAACTGAATCGTCAAATTTCTGTAATCACAAAATATGTTTTTATGAAATAAGTAGAATCAAAACATGGTATTTTATCATTTAAAATTTATATAATTTAAAAAAAGTTAAAACCAAAACATCCAAGTACCAAAACATACTCTCTAAAAATGTTAGTTGAAGAGCTGGATTATCAACAACTGGATTATCATTTAGGAAAAAAATAATGTTTTATTTCTAATTTCTGAAAAGTCATTCCAACAAATTTTGTACATACAAGAGTTAAAACGAAAGTCAGTATATCAAATTAAAAATTTGAAAAAAAATTGTGAGTAAATTGAAGAAAGAAATACATCTGATAATAGTTAAAAATATATTTTATTTTCCAATTTACTCATAATCCTAAAAAAGTAAATTAAAATAAATAAATCCAAAAAGAAGTGTTTAATGTAGATTTACAGGAAATTAATTGAAACATGCATGTCCTGCTGGAAATAAAATACCTCAAACTTTAAAAAAAATGTCCTCAAAATTTGTGAGAATGCAATGTAAAATTGAATTAAAATTTAAAATAAACATCTTTAACCTATTTTCAATATTTGTCACTCTTATGACATAGTATTAATAGTAGTAATTTTGATATGACATAGTAAAATAAAAGAATAGTATTTTCAAAAATTACTAGGCAAAACTTTCACTACAACTAACATAGGCCTAATTAAAAGTTAATAGATAAAACTAACTAACGATCAAATTAACTGGTAACTTCAGATAAAATTTAATAAAACTTTTAAAAAAAGAAAAATAATTAACATCATTACCTTTGATTCATCTGTTGGTGACAGTATGACCTTGAGTACTTGATTAGAATGAATCTGGTTCATCACTGTTTGTAACCAAGGAGGATTACTAGTCCAAACAGACATTAATCCTACAATAACTGTTTCGATAAATAAAACTGCTGTCAGACAGAGATTGCTGGCAAAGAATTTTACTAAAACATTACGACACAAACAGCCAATTTAATAAAAATAAATATGTTTTTACAATATTTTGAAATTAAGAAAATATTATATCACAGTTCTTTGTTCATTTTATAATATTTAAAATGTGCACAAATGCAGAATTTTATTATTAGAATAAAATATATTCTCTCCAAAATATTAATATAATGTAAAACTAAAAACAAAATTCCTTTTATTTTTAATACAGTAAAATCCATCTATTTTGGATGTCTTTATATATCAGAAATGTCTCTCTAATAGCAAAATGTGTGACTCCCTTCCCATTCCTATAGTAGATATATGTATTGTAACTTTCTCTATACAATACTTTGAGGCCAACGAAATTCCATGAATGTCTTTATAGTAGTAAATCTCTTTATAACACGTGCATACTTACTACTCTTCTACTCTATTTTGGTTTGAAATAGAATAATAGTACCAAAATTATAGTACTTATTTTATAACTATATAAGCTATAGTTCTAAGGGAAATCTCAGTATACCATGTCATTCAAGTGTTAATATCAACACTTCCATGCTTTCATGCTGCTAATACATTTTAAAAGTAGTGAATTATTTGTTTATACTTTTATAATACACTGTTGTAATGGCATCTAAACAGAAAATTTGATTGTTAGATGTAAAGGTTGTTGCATGAGTTAGAGAAAGATGTGAAGCAAGTAGATGTTTGCCAAAATTTTAATGTAGCTAGTTCTTCTGTTGCCATGGTATTGAAAAATAAAATAATAAAGATCTACAATGAAGGGAAAACACCTTGAAGTAAATTAGAAAGCCAAAATTTGAAGAAACTGATGAAACAGTTCTGTAATAGTTTCAGCAGAATATTGCCTTTTTCTCACAATTACAGCATTTTATTCATACAGTATTATTTAATAAATATGTTTTTTTAAAAAAACTGTACATCATATATAGTTTTTTAACCTTAATAAACTTTCCACTCTATGCTTCAAATTAAAAATAGTGTAAACCTATAGCATGTTTTACAAATAAAAACACATTTTATACCTGTTTTGGTTGAGCTTTCTCTAGAGCAGAAATCTCTTTATACTGGTGAAAACTAATGTTACCTTCAATGCTGCTATTGAGTTATTTTACTGTATTATTAAAAAATTGATTTTGACTGTTATTAAGATCAACAAAAATCTGTAATATAAAAAAAAACCTAAAAGGGCTTATTCAACTTAAAAGTTCTGTACTAAATCTGATATTGACAGTTCAAGACTAAATTTTAAAATCTAATGAGCCAATTTTTTTATAAATTAACTCTTAAACTGGATTATTCTTATATTCTGAATACAATTGGAAAATTGCATCATATTAATTGTAATTAACTGAAATTATCGTTTTTAATTAAACGTAATATAACAGTAACTTTTTTATGACTTAACCAACTTGCCCTTTATTTTTTTATTAAAGATATTCTATAGCAAAAGTTAGCATTTTCATAGTAGGGGAGAGTGGGTGATATGTGCACAGCGGGTAAACGTGTGCACTATTGCGTATAGTATTTAAGAGTTTCTTTTGAGCTGTCTGATCGCTGCTGCATCTAGCAACAGACAAGTGAACTACCTGAGACTGGTTGCCATAACAGTTTCATTTCCATTGAGATTTTAAACAGTGAAATTACGCTTCGTGTTGTTATTTTCAGTGCTCAGAATCCAAGATGGTGAGTCTCTATTTATTACTTTGATTAAATATTCTTGTGATATAGTTAAAGTATATATTATGACTAATAGTTTAACGTAACTAGTGTTGATTTCAAGTTAGTTTTAAGAAAATTGTCGCCAAAATGAATTTTCAAGACGCTGTAGGGTAATGATGCGCAATGATGCGTATGTTTACCCCTCTCTACATAGAGTTAAATATGATCAGGTCACTATATTAAATTTTTCATTTTTGCTCTCAGATGCCAAGAAAGTACGTCAGGCAATTCAATGTTTCTGAAGCAACATTGAGAAAATATCTCACCATGCCTATTGAGGAGGTAAAACAACCACGTTTGGGGCGTAAATCTGTCATACAGATAATGTTGAACAGGAAATGGTTGAATTTATTATCCTACTGTCCAACATGTTCTATGGGTTAACCCAAAAAGAGTTGCGAAGGTTGACTTATAATTATGTGGAAGTTAATGGAATCAGCATAATTTTAACAAAGAAGTTTGCTTAGCAGGGAAAGATTGGATGTATAATTTTCTTAGGCGCCATCCAACAATTAAATTACGGCAAACAGAAAACACTAGTTTGAATAGAATCAGTGGTTTTAATGTGGAAGAAGCAAAAACTTTTTTTGAAAACCTCAGAAGTGTTATGGACAAACTAAAGATTGAACCCATGAGATTCAGAGAACTGAACCAATGAGAGAAAAAGAACTGTGGTATATGTGTATATTGTGCGGAAAGTGGTACCATGCAGCTTGCACCATGAGGGATACAGCAAAAAATTACATCTGTGACCTCTGCAAGGATGGAGTTAGGCTATGTAACATGATACAACTTACACTATGTTCAATATTTTAGTTCACAAAACGTATGTTAAAATGTAGCCAAGAGCGTATCATATAAATATAATCTTTATGAAAAAAATGTTTTTATCTTATTTCGTTCCAGATATCAATGCGTACCATTACCTCAAGCACACATACAATTACCCTAGCCTTCGTGCATGTTTACCCGACGTTCAGCAAAATGTGCACTTTGGTAATGTCTTAGAATTTGGCTTATACTGAGGCTGTTATTAAATATTTTGGATCACTCTTACATTTTATAGACAATAGAATTGTAGCTATAAATTTTTGTATAGAGTTTATTTATACCCTTTACGATTTATCTTTACCCTTTATACCCCATAATTTAGTCTTCAGTTTACCCTTTGCAAAAATTTACAAAAAAACTTTCACTTATGTGCACACGTATCTGCCACTTTCCCCTGATTGGTATTTTTTTTTAATGTACATGTTTAAATAAACTGCTAAAATTGATTTTTATAGGTACATAATTTGTAAATATTGTAATCCTTAATGTTTGAGCACCTGCTTATAAAATATAAAGACATACAAATGTATATGAAGCAATCACTTAGTTAACATACTAAATTCATACCAAAAATAAGTGCAGAATATTTAGAAAAGTTAGGTAAACTCAAATTAATAGTATAAATATTTTATGCATTTAATAAATTTAAGAAAACAAAATACACACGTATTATTTACATGAAATTACACTTTGTTGGCTTTAAAATGTTTAAATGTGAACTTCACTCTATGAAAAAGTAACTAGTAGTTTTAGCACTTCGATTAACTGACCACATTGTAGATTAAGTGATATTAAACAAACAAGCTAATATTTACCTATTCTGTAATGTTTCCATGATTCATAACTTGTCATACAAAACCTAAATTATTTTTCATCTTAATTTCTTTTATTATAATTATTATTACTTTTCCTTATTTAATGGATTTGACTTTATAGAAATCTCTATCAAAAAACATTTTAAAGTTAAACCACGCAAACAAATAATACACTGAAATAGACCTATATTCCGAATTTCAGCATAAAAATTTACTACGCCTAAATAGATCAATACTTACCTATTTTAGGAGTTTTGTCACCATTTGATGGTATTTTATAAGCCAAATACTGAAGATACAAACACTGAAGAACTAACGTTAAACTGATGACGATTAGTCGGTCAGAACTTGTTGGTTCAATAAATAACAAGCATAAGGAAAACACTACAAGTACTGAAAAATAAAAGGGTTAAGTTTAGTAAAGTAAAATTAAAAGTGTGCATTAGTTTTATGCAAAATATTCATCCTGAACAAAACAGTTATTGCTTAATATTTGTTTGTGTAGATTTATTTCATGTATAGGAAATGGAGTGTTTGTAGAAAAATCATACAACTAATTAATTAAGTTTAAGAAATATCTTCTTTTTTTATGAAATCAAAATTTTTTTACTGTGCAAAGCAGGCTAAATATCAGGCTAAATTTGTTGTATGATGATCATGAATAAATTTGTCTTGAGGTTTTATGGAAATATCTATTTTCAGAGTGCCTGAGTACAACAAAATTATTTCTCTATACTTTTCTTTAATTAACTACGATTCATCCTCTTGTTATCATTAACCAATCAAGTGGTGGTTCTTTAATTTGCAATGTTATGGCATTACCTACATAAAATTTAAAATGTTGTGTTTTCTAAAAAAAAACTTCTGTGATTCTTACAAAAACTACTCTTTCTATTATTATAAGAAATTAATGCTCACAATAAACTGCTCTATTACCTCCAATTGAAATAAACTTACGTATAGCAGGAGTTATGTAACAAGCAGCAAGAACTGTGTAGTGCCGCTGGATTGTAAACCTTACTGTCATAAACACTAGGTACTCAGCTTCTGAATCATTTTTCTCACCACTGTACTTTAAATCTCTTAATGATTCAATTTTCAAAATATCCCACTGGTGACTATGAATATATCTTCCCATGTCTACACTCTATAACCAATAAAAATAAATTGTCTTTAAACAATCATACATCTTCTCTAACATGGTTTAGGGGCCAGTTTATAACAAAGCCTTTTCAACATCTGTCAATCTCTACAAAAACCTTTTTTTAATATCTGTTTGAACATTATTATTCACTTTCATTTTCACCTAGTTGTAAACAATGGTGGCATTATGTTACTACACTGTAATTTTATATAATATTTTAGCTTCTCATTGTTCTAGCTGGCTGCATAGGTTATTATTATTATAATTTATTTCATTACTATTTTAGAATTAAAACTAATTACTTTGTATATTTTAGTCTTATTTAAATTTTCATAAAATTTTCATTTGCATGTTAAGTCGAATACATAGTCAGTGCAGTAAATTATGTCTTCTTTGTTCACAAGATTCAAAAACTGTACAAAAATATAATGTAGTGTTTGAAAGACTTAAGGCTCCAGTCTATGGTAAGCACATTTTCCTGTTTTTAGAATGATCATAGTATGTAAAAACATACTGCCATAATAATCTTCAGTCAACCATAAGAAATCACTTATTTGTCATACTTCTTGGTCCCAGGGAGACTGGAAGCTAAAGTAACGTGGTGAGTCCTCATAGAGTAAGAAAACTACTTCTGACAGCACAGCAGAATCCGGTGTGAAGAAGCAGCGAACCTAGCTTAAACCAGAGAACATTGATTCTGCATAGAAGTAGTTAAAATCTGTTAGTGATTCAGGAGAGATTTGGAAGAGGGCTGTCGGATCATTTACAGGAAGCAGAGAAGCCAGTAATTATACAGCTCAAATATCCAGACACAGCACTGGCCAGCATGCTGTTAAGGACAAAGAAGTAGGGATAATCAGATGCCACTTAGAATGCATTGACTGTTGATTACTGACCTTCACTAAGGAGTGTGTGGAAAAACAATTTTAGGAACTAAATCCCTTTTAGGGGGCATGGACACAAGACTATATATAGGTCCTGCATGAAGTCTGGTGAAAGTGATAAAGATAACCTTGTACTCAAAACTACTGGAGCAAAGTACAAAAAATAATGTGATTTTTGGTCCCAGTATGTCCAGTGTCATTTAAATATGCTGTGCAATTAAGTTAGTGTGCAAAATTTGAAATTAAAACAATATATTCTTTACAAAAGTGTATAAATATTGCACACACTCTCACATTTATAAAAATATTTAAGATTTTTCATTGAAATATATAAACACCCAATTAAATCATATGTTTTGATATTTCCTCCAAAAATCTGCTTTAAAAGCTATCAAGAAAAAAAATTTAAAATTACAAAATTCTTTAAATTGTTAAACAGATTTTCCTCAAATTGTTATTACAATTTAGGAAGGATTACCTTAAGTTTAAAAAAAAATATTACTTACAATGTTTTTTCTAAATAAATCCAATTCATGTCCCATATGATTTTCAGAAGTAACAGTAAAATTACAGACATGTGTATCGAAAGGCCAGTTGATCCATTCTGCTGGACAGTGCACACTAAGCAGCGTAGTTGTACCATAAAAGATTAACCCATTAGGTGACACCCAGATCCCAGTCTGACCTTGAGTGTTTAGATTATTATTTATCAACTTCCTGCAACAAAATATTATTTAAATATTTTACTTCTTGAAACTTGCAACCAGACTTGTAAAATAACTACATACCCTAGTAGCATTTTCTCATATAGTAGCTCTTCATATAGTGCAATCCAACTTTTTATTGTATCTGATTCTCCATAAATCCCCATCCTTCACTGTACTATAAATATTCCTCAATATTTTCTTTTTTTAACATTAGCAGTTGTGTTTCAATTGTTTCAATGGTCCATCTTTTGCACCATAAACATGCACTAGTAACTTAGTGGCATTTGTTAATAAATGACTTTTGATGTATCTCTGCAAGCCATAAATAGTAACTATTTGTATTTATAATTTCGTGCCTCACTTCCTCACCTAAATGATTGCCTTGAGTTGTCCCAGTAGCATTTTGTGTTGGTCCATTGTTGGTATTCTGTGTTCACAAACGGTTAAAATAGGCACAAAAGCCTACCAATTAATAACAAACCAAATCCCAACATAGGGCCAACAATTAAACATCACCAAAAACCAACAACGAAATTGTTGGCCCAACTTACTTCCAAGAGTTACTCAACTAATTTTCAATGGTAACCCTACTAATTACCAACATGTTTAAATTATTATATTTCTGTTCAATTGAGTAGTGAAAATAGTAGTAATCATAACTTTTCTACATTCACAACACATTTGAATACCTTTTATTATCAAATTCAATATGTATTCTTATTCAAAGTAACATGAAATATAGTTTTTTAAATACTCATGCTTTAAATGAATGTCATTTAATTATAACATTTGATTTTGATTTATTTTTCAAAACAGTAAAATTGACTACTCCAATATACTGTAGTACCTAATTGAATAATAACTATTGGCAAATAAATAGTAGCCTTTTTAACTATTAGTAGACAGAAATCATATGTTTAAATTGTCTGTTGCTTGCCAATTTGGTTTCAAGTTTTATAATGGTTCAAATGTTTCATTTGTTATTATTATAGTCCACTATAACTCTTACAATGTAAATTTATTTTTTTTAAAAAAGGATTAAAAGTTTATTAAAAATAAAATAAAAATTGTCTAAAATCAAGATTTTGTACACTTTTAAATACTGGAACAACTATTTTAGGTGATATGAACTTGAAGTACAATGTATGCTATTAGTAGTAATTTCTTCACTATAATTACTAAATATAAATTTAACACAAATCAATTAACAATACATGTATGTAAAATGGTAAATAAGTATATATTAATATACATTGAAATTTATGGTTTAAAAAATAGTGTTTTAAGAAGTTTTTATAAAATGAACAAAAAAAGTTTGTACTTTTAATTAATATGATGAATTATATTTTTCATCCTGCCAACATTTAACAACTTTTTAATTATAACTAAACAACAAAGTTTATTAATACACTTTCTCTTGTAACAAATCATAATTTGAAAGTTATGAGTTGGTTACTGAAAGCGGGTTAGAAACGAAACGTTTGATCCAAGGCAATGGCTGACGACATTCCAGAACGTTGACATTACAGCACATAGCTTAATGCAATTATATATTTTTTGGAAATAATTATCTAAATGGAGAGTAATAACAAAATTACTTGTAAAACAAATATTTGAAGACCAAAAACAACATTTACAAATGCATTGCGAGTAACAAAATAAAAAAAGGGATATGGTAAATTAAATATACAAAAGGTAGGCCACCTTGGATTCTGCATTGTAGCATGTGATAGATGGGCACAACCTGCATGCAAGTCATTATCGCATACAAAAAATTTGGCACAGTGTGAGAAAGAGAGTAAATCAGCCTAACAATAAATAAAGGAATAAAATAAAAAAAAGAAATTATTTAATAAAAAAATAACTAAAATAATCACTTTTAATAACAAGTTCATTTATAAATACATTACAAAATAAATCTTTTACAAAATTAAAAGACTATGAAATACGTTGAAAACTATACATTGAACTGGAAAATTGAGGTAGTTAGTGTCTTTGAGGGGAGCTTAACTCTTGAAGAGTTGCTTGTCCCTGCAGAGTTACTGACCAGTGCAGGTGTATGTCTGGCTACTGCACAATAAGAGTTTTAAATTGATCTTCAAATAAAAGTTAAAGTGAAATAAGTTTCAAAATAGTGGAATAAATAAGTTTTATAAATAGTGACAAGTATAATACTGATCGACCAATATGTATCTTGAATAACTGAAGGATTCTGGTGAGACCAAACCATACATTCATTATTTAAAGTAAACTTGAAAATTTTATCAAATCATAATCAAATTTATTTAATTTTATACAAAATAATAAATAAATTACAAATTTTAAAATTGATCAAGCCTACTGATAAATTCAAATTTTTAAAATAACAAAATGTTATGTTAGATGAATATCAAAGTATTTAATTATAAATTTTGTTGAATAATTGAAATAAATTTTACTTTAAAATTTAATTTGAATGAGGTCCACATGACCATGTGGCCCCCCAGAATATATTAAGCAATAATATTACCTAAACCTGTGATTTTAATAAACTGTGTGAATAGAGATAAGTGTGACAAAGTCTCATGGAACTTTTCAGTAATAAAACTCCATATAATTGAATAACAATTAGATTAGAATAAGCGTCACTCTTTAATATTTTTGTTAACTAAAATTTATTTATTAGTACAGTAAGGATAATAGCTGAAGGGATCATTTAATGTGTGTGTGTGTTTTTTTTTTTTTTTTTAATACAATTCAGTTACCGTTTGACCAATCTTTAAACGGATTGATCAATCTTTATTTTGACAATGTACTTTTCGAATAAAGCAGTGTAAAACCTAAAAAAACTAACATAAAATTGATAAATTGTGATATCTAGTAAGGAGTCTGATGTCAAGATAGACGATTAAGAAAATGTCTATTTTACCTAATTACTATGCTATCTTGGTGTTTTCAGTAAATGGAACTCCTACTTATATTTCACTTTCTTCATCTAGGAGTCACTTATTTAAATTGATATTAATTAATTTAATATTTTGTATTTTGACAAGAAAAAATATTGTTTATGAACTTACGAGTTAAGTATGCGAAAGTCTGGAATCCAAATATTTCCACTTGAAATCGAAATGTATGAAGTATTATCATAATCTTCTTTTGACCAGCTCAAGTTGTCATCATGCCAAGTCTATGAAAAAGAGATAACATTTTCAAAACAATAATACTGTTAACAATTATATTAGAAATATAATATTAGAAGTACAATATTTCCAGTTATAAAATACCAAGTATCATTTAATATCATTAACCTCAAAATAACTGCTTAAAAAGCAGAATAATATCAACTACGCATTAATTAAATGTTAAACACAAATAGAAAAAAAATTACATGTGCCAGTTGGAGGAGTGATATCAAGTGAAAATTGGGATAGGTCATATTCATTAAATAATTTCACTATACAAATATAGAAAACACATTTTTAAAATTAACAGGAACAATAAACACAACCTTAATTAAAGTGATATTGAAACAACAGCTGTTGTACAAAATCAGCTGTTTAGAAGTAGTCATTTCAATTCTACATATATTCAAGAATAATTATATGTACTGTGATATAAGCATTACCAAATCAATCATAATGCTTGATATTTATACTTGTATTTTGTAAACCCCAACTATAAAAGTTCTTACTTAAAAAATCATGGTACACAGCTGTTTCGCTGTTTTGATGGAACCAAGTTACCAAAAGTAATTTCTCTTTTTGACACTCTGATTTCACCACCATAAACAGCATCAAAATCTGCATTTAACTGGCACTGTAAACTTTCAAATTGCATTAAGAATACAAAAATGAACTCTGAACAACCATCAAATTAAATTTTTGATTTCAATGGATTTTGAAAATTCAAAATACTATTTTATATAGTTTTAAAAGCTTATAACCGTTGTGAAATCAGGTTTTTAAAATATTTCAAGACAGAAAAAGTTATAAATTATTAAAGATTTGAAATTACCATCACTTTGAAACTGTTGAACAAGTTTTGCCAAGTAACCAACTTTTAGCATCTATTACTAAAATCTATTTCTGTGTATATATCAACCATTTGGAAATTTATCTAGAAGTGAGACTCATTTCAAGGTCCTGGATCTGGGTCTTACTAAGACTGCTGCTTCAATAAATTATTTTCTATAACATCATGGTGTTGTAACATGAGATCTCATAAAATAATTAATATAATCATCTGTAATAAAATCAGGTCTTCCTAACATTCAATAAAAAAAAACATATAGTTCCTAAATGACCTAAAATTAAACATTAAAATATTAACTATTTTGTAACCATTTTTGCATTTTAAAATAAAACACCACATATCAAAATTAACACAAAACTCATTTGTTCTACTAAAAACAATCCTGTTTAATTCTTAATTATGTAAATATAGATTTGGTAATTACCATAAAAATTATTGCTGCAAGTCGAATGGAGTCCTTAGAATCTTCCTGAAAGGAAAAAACACACATGTATTAGAAATGTATTTATATTTGCCCTATAGGTTTCAGATGGATTAAATTCCATTCTCATTAAATTACGAGGGCGGTTCGATAAGTCAGTGACTTTTTGAATTTCCCGCGCAGTTACTCCAAATGCAACAGTGCTGCCGTCAACTGTAATCTATCAGTGGGCAACTTTCTAATTTTGAGCAAGCTACGTCGTGCAGTTGGTGTTTGATAGCCGTTCAAAGCAGACAAACTCGTGAATTTTTACGAAAATGGAAAAAAGTGAATTTCGTGTGCTGATTACTATTTACGTAAAAATCCATCACTGAAACTAAGGAAAGACTTGATAAATACTACAGGGACTCGGCACCATCAATTTCAATGGTTAACCCTCTGTTACTACAAAGTGAATTATGCACGCAACTACTACATGAGGTCTCACAGACCGCTTTTTTTAAAAATTTCGAAAAAAAAAATCAATTTAAATTTAAATGTTTCGAACCAATTTTTAACCTTTTATATATCTAATAAATTAACAAAATATGTAGAAATGTGGTTTTTTTCATTACTTATATTTATTTATAATTTTTGAAAAATTGTTTCAAAATTGCACATTGTTTCTAAAAATGTCTCTAAACATATAAAAAGTTGTTATTTTTCTTTGAAATTGTATTTTTTTAATAGTTGATAGTATACAGAACGTAAATAAACAACATTACTTTATTTAATGCATACCATAACCTTATTTTTCCTTTTTCAAAATTTGAAACTTTTTTGTGAAATAGAAAGAAAACGCAGGATTCCCAAGACATAATATTTTTATTTACACTTTATTAATATTTATTTGTAATGATAAATATGTAAATAATAAAAAGCATGAAATATTGATAAATTATTTGAATAAAAATGTAATATGAAAGTAAACAAAACTACTAAAATTGTAAACAAATTGAAAGTTCGATATGAAAAATTACAATAGAGTGCAAACCTGAGCATCAGCAGCTGTTAGTTGTCATGATCACTTTTGCACTGAATACAGATTTTTTTTTGGCACACTGTAAACATATTGGTTTTCCACAAACACAACAGGGATACTGAGTTTTTCTTTTGAGACGGGGCGGACAGGTGTAGCACGTCTTCCTGACTTCGAAAACATCCAATTGAATTACTGCAGGTGGATTCTGACGCTTGATAGCAAGCTCTGTTTCTTCCGTGATATGGTGACCTCTATCCAATGGACGTTGTAATAATGGAATCACTAATGACTTCGCCAGATTTTTCATAAAGTCTAGTCTAGTGATATCTGCAGTATCCCTATAGGATTTGTACAATACAAGTAGTAAATATTGTTGCCCGGTTGGCGGTTCACATTATTTGTTAATATATCATTCCTGTTGCCTTCCTCTTTTTCAGTATCAGATATATTATTTAGTGCAGCATTTTCCTCTATATTCCTCATATTATTTTGAATATCAATATTGATCGAAATCAGTTCATTCCTGCGAGTTTCACTGTCTCTAACAGGTTCATTTTTAGTATCACTTTGCTCTGAATCTGTAGCATGATACTCACGTCTGTATAATCGGGGTCTTGGTCACTGTCATCTAATTCTTCTTCCAAGGCATCAAAAACTAGATCTTCAAACTGACTAGAATATCTAAATGGGTCTTGTATTCGTTCAGTAGTTTGCTTAATTCCTCCTTAATTCCTGAGAAGTTGATATGCTAGCGTCAAAGTCCATTGTGACAGTTCAAATATACTAAGTAATATTAAATAATTATAATAAAAGAATAAGTAATGATTTATATTATTAAAAATAAAGAATAAATAATGATTTATATTAAAAAAAAACTATCACATAACTACTACAACACGTCAGGTAGACCGCTGCTAAGATAGCCTTAGTACTACAATACGTCTAACAGACCGCGAGATGTTAATAACTCACAAAGGTCACTCAACTAGACGGCGACACATATACTACTGATAAGAGAGAACAACGTCTGGAAGGTACTGGAAGGAGCAGGCACCAGGTTGTGCAGTATGGGAATTATGGGATTTTGAATTTCCCTTGCGGTCTGTCAGACCGCTTGTAGTAGTTAAGGGTTAAGAAGTGGTTTACAGAGTTCCGTTGTGGTCGTACCAGCACTAGTGACGCCGAACGTTCAGGTCACCCAAAAGAAGTGATCACACCGGAAATCATCGATAAAATCCATGAAATGATATTGGATGATTGGAGAATGAAAGTGCGTGAGTTGGCTTATGCTGTAGGTATCTCAATTGAACGGGTACATCATATTTTACACGAATATTTGGACATGAAAAAACTCTCCGCGAGATGGGTGCCACAATTGCTCACAATCGACCATAAGCGCAATCGTGCGACCATTTCAAAAGAGTGTTTAGCGATGTTCAGCCGTAATCCGAATGAATTTTTGTGCCGTTTTGCTACTGTGGACGAAACATGGATCCATCACAACACGCCAGAGATCAAGGAACAATCGAAACAGTGGGTTGCTAGGGGTGAACGTGGACCAAAGAAGGCCAAACAGAGTCTGTCAGCCAACAAGGTCATGGCCACAGTTTTTTGGGATGCACGCGGTGTCATTCACATTGATTACCTCGAGAAAGGTAAAACGATCACCGGCGAATATTATTCAAAGCTTTTGAACAGATTCAATGATGATTTGAAGCAAAAATGACAGCATTTGACGAAGAAGAAAGTGCTGTTCCATCAAGACAGTGCACGTGTGCACACTTGTCTTGTCACAATGGCCAAAATCCACGAATTGGAATATGAACTGCTACCCCATCCAGCATATTCTCCAGATTTAGCCCCCTGCAACTATTTTCTGTTTCCAAACCTAAAGAAATGGCTGGGCAGTAAGAGATTTGAGTCAAATGAAGAAGTCATTACCGAAACAAACGCGTATTTTGAGAGCTTTGAGGAAACCTATTATTTGGAGGGAATAAAAAAATTAGAAAAACGCTGGACTAAATGTATAGAGCTAAAAGGTGATTATGTAGAAAAATAAAATGTTTATTTGCCGAAAAAAATTTGTTTTATTCAAAAAGTCACTGACTTATCAAACCGCCCTCGTATCTACAACTAAACATAATCACATTCTCAGCAACATTCATGTTTAGGATTTACTTCATTAGAAAGAACACTTTTGTTCCAAGTTAGTGATGAAATCGTCAAGGCTATCTAAATGTCATGCGTAAGATAATTGAATCTAGACTAGCATTTCTGAATAACAAATATGTTAAACAAAATTTAACAAATCATAGACATTTTCCAACTAACTAAATCATTAGGATAAATATGAACTACTTTAGTTTCATAACTGAAATGGGAATGATCTCTTATTTTCATGAAAACACACTGCCTTATTGATGACACCAGCTAATTCTGTTAAGTTAACATATGTCATATATATATATATTCTTTTACTTAGAATAGATTAGATATTTTGAGTAGAGGTTAAGGGTTTTGATAACCCCTGATAACTTCTCAAAAGGTCTATTGTGGATCTAAGCACTCCGCTTACAACCTCATTCAACTGGAGGTCTTCAAGATCTTAGAAGTCAAACACTGTTTGCCTTCTGCTGGGAAGAGCCTCACAATCACAGGTTAAGTGATGTGCAGATTCTTTATCCACCCTGCATGGTCTACGTATGGTTTCTACTCAGTATAAATTTCAGAATGACCCACAAACCACAGTGCCCCAAACTGAGTCCCATGTTTTTTCTGAGTTGCTTAGAAAAAGTTAAATAGGATCTCTACAGGTCTCCTAATTTCACCCAAAGAAACCTCTTTCATAGATGTTCTTGCTAACAGTCTACCTGCCCTGTACGGTTTCCCATCAGCCCTGTTGTCTCAGACCTTTAAGGGTTGTGTTTCTCACCTCCAAAGTTTAATTCTTAAGAGGTCTTCTGCTTTTAGGTTTAACTAGAATTTCCTATGCATACTCTTTTCTCAGTTTGTGTTTTATCCCTTACAATAAATGTTTGTACACAGTCTTACTGATTTGACATGTTCGACCCCATCTCTTACTTCTTTCATTGTACCTTGGGTAGTGAATATATCCCTCAGAATACTTTTATTTACTGCTGTATTTTCCAAGAAGTTAGGCACAGCCTAGGGGCTATTTTCATTTCCTAAAAGTAGACCTCAGGGTTTTGTGGGTTTTGAAGGTTTGTTAAGCCATTTAACTAGGTAAATACAAAGTTCACACATATAGAGCCTTGTAAGCATATGTAAGGCTAAATATCTGGATAACTGGAGGTCATCTAATATCCAAAGGTCACATACTTAAAGCTAAGCTTTCCTTTAGCCATACAACCTAAGGTTTTAGCCATGCAGTCAATGCTGTTGGCTTGGTATTGATGCACACATCACACTTCAGCCATACTGATGTAGCCTGTAAATAACAGGTCAGCCTCATCAACCGGTTGCCCAATCTATACTGTATGGCGAGTCATATGACCACTCTAGAATCTGCCTACTGATTTCCCCCCCCCCAACCTCCCTCTAAAAGAATGGTGTAGTAAACCAATGAACAGACTATTCACAGATTATTTTATTTAAAGCTTTCTTGTTTGAGTCAAATCATGAACATTACTCTGACAATTATGCATAACTAACTGGCCCATAATGCACTTCTGAAGATTGATTATGGTACCCAAATATATTTCTTTTATTTTGCACTCATTTATGAACTTTATTAATTACTTTTAATATATTACTGAAATTTGAGCCAAGTCTGATGAAATGATACTAAAAAAATATGTTTTTTTAGTTTTTCCCATAGCTAATTTTGTGTTTATATTTATAGGTGTAAATTTTAAGTGTTGTGGAGAATAAGGTAAAAAGGGCTTAATTTTGTAAATTAAAAATAGTTCTTCAATAATGTGGCGAAAAATATAATTTCTTTAAAACCTAAAAATTGATGTAATTATGAAAATCTCCAAATGAAATTATTGCATTAACACAATGTTCCTTTTTAATTACAAGTACTTTTAAGTAATGTATATGCATACATGTAGACACATTTTTAAAACAGAGTAGAGTGTGTACAGGTTATATTTTTACTCCTCATACTAGCTGACAACAGTGTTAGCACCATACAATTAGTGTGTATGCTATGTAGTACAAGTTGAAAATAATTAAGTTTATCAACTACCAGCTGTGAGTTTACAGTTAGTGACACATGTCTGGACAACAAGAAACATCACAGAAACAAATACTGATCACCCATTGTCTAATTGTTTGAAAAAGAGTAGAGAAATATTCATGCTATGAGAACTGAAACGAAAATTTTGTAATCACAGACAATTTTTCAGTTGACACTAAATCAGATCAATTTAATCACTTTCTTTAGTGCGCCTAACTTTTTTATGAAAGATTTAGAAAACCTTGTTGAATAATGCAATAAACTTTTGAAAATATAATTTTAGTCAAACAACATTTTTAGAATCAGGAAATAAATGAGAAAGTGGAAAAATATTTATAAATTATGTTTTCATGTGCAATGGGTCTTTTAAATTTTCTATGCAATACATGTCACTTTAAAACTGAAATGATAAATTTGAAAATTTAAAATACTTACATAATCTATATATCTGGGTACAAGCCAAAAATCTACTTGAGTTTGCTTTTGTGACTTGAATGTTGGCCTTTCATTTTTGTCATATCCACAGAGTATAGTCTCACGTATGCGTTGTGACGTAGATTTAGGTGCATTTGGGTCACAGTCAGCTTGAATTGAGAATAGTCAAAATTAACATCAACATAAAGTATAAAATAATATTAAATCTAATTTACATCTTTAAAAATTGTATAAAATACAAAATTAAAACAAATAGTAACAGTTACATCCAAATGCAGTAACTTGCATAACTTTATGCAGGACTTTTCATAAAGACTGAACATCAAACTTACTTGAACATGCCAATACACTTTTCTACACATGCCAATTTTCTAACTTCTAGTATAGATACAAAAGATGTGTTTTCAAACATATGGACAAATACTACCCATATAGCACAAGTATATTCTACTAATATCAAATTAACATCAAAATTTGATATTGAGAATATCAAATTGATGTTAAAGGCAAAATTTATGTAAAGAAATGTTAAAATCAGGTCCAAATGGCACAAAAAATACATAAAATTAACATTCATTTTAACATTAACAAGTCAACAAATTAAATTAACAGTCAAATTTTACATTTTTTGTACATTAAAAAAAATATTCAATTTAAGTAAAAATAAGGGAAAAAATGTGATCAAACAATGATACATTTTTAAAACATATAACAAAAATTAGATATTGTGAATATCAAATTGATGTTAATTTGACACAATTTTAAGTAAAAATTCTTTAGTAATAGGTTGAAACAGTATACAAATTATGTAAAATTAACATTCTCTGACGTTAAATTTTACATTTTTGTACACTAAGAAATATTCAATTGACATAAAATTGCATACATATTAAACTTAAGTTTAAAGCAAAATCTATGTAAAAACACATTAAAATCTGGTCCAAACAGCACAAAATATGTAAAATTAACATCAATTGAAGGTAAAATTTTACTTTGTACATTAAAAGAATATTCAATTAACATAACATTGAAGTTAAATTTAAGTGAAGATATGATGTGCACACATTAAAATTTGGTCCAAATAAGACAAAAAATATGAAAAAAATAAACAATAATTTTAAGTCAAAATTTCTATACTTAAGTAAAAACTTAAGTTTCATTCTTAAACTTAAAAAATGTATCGTTTTAAAAACTAAATTTTTCTAATTCTTAACAGATTTACAACTTTTGTAATAACTTTTATTAAAAAAATTCCGAACTAGTAAACAAATATTTACTTTATATTTTTGTTAGAATTTGTTACTTTATTATATATTAACTAAAAATGTATTTATTTTTAACAGTTTTTCATGTAAAATAAAATTCAAGAAATAAATAAATACAAACAAAATTTACTTAACTTTTACAAAAAAAAATAGGATAAGAAAATATTTTTATGATATATTTCCCTAGAATTTTAAAAACCAATTTTGAGCTATTTCACTATGATTAAAATACAATTAATTTATGTAATAAAAAAAAACAAGAAGTTACTTATAACATATTTTATTTGATGTGTACAAACAGATTTACATAAATACTGTACTTTACTACAGATATTAGTGTAAATAATTAAGTAAAAATAAATGGTAAACAAATTACAAACTTATAATAAAACAGGAAATTACACTTCAACACTAATAATATATATATATATATATATATATATATATATATATACACACACACACACACACACACACACACACACACACACACACACACACACACACACACACACACACACACACAACAATATTATTTTATGATTTTTTTTCTTATTAGTCCAAGTACATTTTGCATTCCCTGAATTCTGGCTTCATTGGCTGGTTATATCCATCATTTGTTTTCTGAGAAAAATAATAAACATTCATTAAGTTTTCTTCAGAATTCATTATTTAGGAACAAAAACTAAGGTTACATACCCTGTATTTGACTTTGCCACATGGTACAAAACATAAAAAATTTGTTTATATGTATACATTTTGTTATTTAATGTAAAAATCAGTAAATGAAATATTTAGTGTTTCATATCTTGGTTACTATAAAGACTTCCATCTAGTATTTCCATACAAGGCATATAATCTCACTTATTCTACTTATAATTAAAACTCTACATAGTAGCTTTAAAACGAAAAGGTGTTACTGTCTTAGTATCATAGACTAAGTATATTTTATTCAATTTTTTGTTATTTTAAGCACATTTTAGGTGTTTTATGTCCATCATTGTTATCAAGATTTTCTACTTAAAAAGGCATACTGAAAATTTTTAGATTGTAAATATAAATAATATTTCATATAATCATTCAGGCTTTTATTTATTTGGATTATGGTTATCTACCATTTAAAAATATAAAATTTTATCATATGACATGTTAATGTAAAAAAACCAGCCTAACATTTTTACAACTCCTTAGATAAAAAAAAGTTAAAAACGTGATTCGACAAACATTATGATTTTGACCTATATACATTATATCTGAAATCGGTTGCCACCCGCAGGCTATTTTCATGTAGGATCTTATACTCTTAAGAAGAAGCCTATAAAGTGTCAAAAATTTAAAAAAATTAAAATAAATATTTTGTCTTTATCTTATTCTGATTTTGATATTTTGAACTTAAAAATAATGTTAAATGAATATTCTTTATTTGATATTCTTTATTTTGTCTAAATAAAATAAGAAGAGTGTATAAATGTCAAAAATAAGTAAAAGTAAAATATCAAATAAATATTCTATCTATACCTTACTTTGACTTTGATATTTTGAATGTCAAAATAATGTTGAATGAATATTCTTTTTTTGATTTTACCGTATTTCAACATATTGAATGTTATTTGAACGTAAAAAGAACATTCTGTGCTATATGGGTAATGTGTAAACAGCCTAAACTAATGAAAATCAGACTAATTTCTGAAAATCAGTATGTCAGATTTTGCTCAATTTTTGGTTACATTGGTTCAAAGTAAACCAGAAGAAAAAACGAACCCATTGTTGAAGCACTGGGGATTAATTTTTGTAAATTTATTCCTGATCCATAATGTCTTTCAATTATACTTTTGGAACTAATTCATCATATGAGTTAAGGAGCCTTATACATGACCGAAACAAGCAAATTCTAATGAACCAATATTTATGAATTAGGTTAATTTTTCAATACCAGACTATATCAAATAGTAATGTTGGTTTTAAAAACCTTTTTTTTAATTTTGACGTTTGTGATGTGCCTACCTGGTACATTAATATCCAGAGAAAAAATATTTGCAGTTTCATATTTAAAATGTTATTGAAAATTTTATTATTGCAACACAGCCACCTTTTTTTTCTGTCTAGTGGTCTTTCTTACTCACCTCGTAAAGGCTACCACAGTTTCAAAACCTTCTGTTTCATCTTCAGGCCATAATACAAAATGCCAAATCCCTCTGTCAAAGGATGTAATAAAAGCAATTATATGGATGTGATTGAAGTGTTTGAGATTTATAAGAACAAAAAATCAGACAAATCCTCAATGACAAATTTCCATTTAAATGACATTTAATACATGACATGGCTCTAAGGATAAGTGATTTAAATAAATAATATAAACCTATCAGATGCACCATAAATGATAACACTGACCAGCACACTAGTACCGATGAAGACTCTTCAGTAAGGAATGTACATACGAGTTGTACATAGTGTTTAGCCAAACCAAAATTTATCATGTGTAATGAAACACAATAAAATTACCTAAAACTAGTTAACAAGAATATAATCTATAAAAAAATATATAAATACTAGGAATAAAAATAAAATAAAATATATTGATATATATGTTAGCACCTTAGGAAGGCCAAAACGCGATCAATGATTGATGAATCGTTCCCCAAGATCGCCTGTCTGCATACAGTTTCCTGATCCATATATTGTATGCATGTTTCTCAAATAATCGCAGTCTAAGAGAAAGTGTTTGACTGTGATGGTCTCTCCACAGAATGGGCATATAGGTGGCTCCCCGCATCCCATTAGCAAACCATATGTCAGCAACAAATGACCAATGCGGAGGCCTGTAACGACAACCTCTTCCCTATGACTTATTCTTACAGACATCCCCCAAGTACGAACGGTATGTTTAATTACTCTTGATTTGTTATTGCCCAAGGCTGTCCATTCATCTTCCCAATGCATTCAAATTAGTTGTTTTACTTTGCAAAGGTAATTTGAACAAAATACACGGTGCATGTTTGGCGGCAGCAAAGTTGCTTCCTTTGCTGTAATATCCGCTCTAGTGTTTCCAATTATCCTACAGTGGCCAGGTATCCAGCAAAATGTTACTCCAACACCTCGTAATTCAATGCTGCGAATACAGCACAAAATATCTTGAACTAGAGGATTTACCGAATACATATCCTGGATAGCCTGGAGTGCACTTTTCGAATCGGAACACACAAGATAATGAGCAGAATCTCATTGAACAACGGTGTTCAAAGCCTTCAAGATAGAAAACAGTTCAGCAGTAAGAACATTACAAATGAGGGCAATCCATACTTACACGTTTGCCCTAATGTGTAAAATGTACAACCGACTTTATCCTTCAAGTTTTGAACCATCTGTAAAAATAATTTCACTAGATGGGTTAGAATGAAGAATATGAAGGAACTCCTAATGATGCACTACATCAGGAGTGTTGTATTTTACGTAAGACGATAGTGATAAATCAACTGTTGGCATGGTAATAGTCCATGGAGGAATAAAACATTGGGACCTTACAAACATTGGGGGCAGTTCAATATCTAAGTCATCAAAAACATGGGAAGTTCTAATAAAAAGCGGAGCAGTAGCATTCGGTCGAGTTTCATACTGTAGCGGCAATTGATTTTTGAAAACTGTATTAAAAGAAGAGTGCCATGGTTTAGATGATAAATTGCTTACATAAATTAACTGTAGTTTCTGTCTCCGTCAAGAGGGTGAAGGTTACCCAGCCTCGGCTAGAATGCTCACAACGGGACTAGAACGGAAGGCTCCAGAAACAAGTCGTATTGCAGAGTGATGGACTGAGTCTAATTTCTTCAATACGGATTGTCGTGCAGATGACTATATAATGCTGCCATAATCAATTCGCGAATGAATTACCACAAGGTAAAACATCATCATACAAGTTCTATCAGTGCCCAATCAAGAAGCACTAAGGACCCTCAAGATATCGAGAATTTTGTTACATCGTAACTTTAAATCACGCAAATGAGGATTCCATGAAAGTCTTTGGTCAAATATTAATTCCAAAAATTGAACAGATGGAGTGGTCCGAAGCTCTGTACCATCGAGAAATATTGAATGAGTTCAGATCTGTCGACGACGACTGAGAGGGCAATACATTGAGTTTTAGCAGCAGAAAATTTAAACCCAGTAGAATTCATCCATGACTGGAATTTATTTACTGCAAGCTGAAGTGTTCTTTCAGCTGTTGCCAAATTTCTAGTACCCACATAAATTTCAAAGTCATCCACAAATAGAGAACAGCGAACAGGAGACCGCACATTAGTAGTTATTCTATTGATAGCAACAGCAAACAAGGTCACACTAAGTAGACTTTCCTGCGGGACGCCATTCTCTAACCGAAAACGATCTGACAATATAGATCCAAGGTACACTCTGAAATACCTGTTTTAGAGAAAGTTTTTAATAAAAGCAAGTATATTACCTTGTATTCACCATGATTTTAATGTATTTAGTATTATTTATAGACATATTAATAGAACTAAACAATTTACTTATTGCATAACACAAAATATAGTAAATATTACTTTTTAACTTGACTGTAAGCAGTAAATTGGAGCATACTAAAAAAATTGTGTGCTTTGTTTATAATAAATAATAAATATAATAGAATAATATTTTTAACACTAACTTTGTAATAATACTAACAATAATATAATGAATACACAAATTAAATTATAAAAAAGAACTGAACAGGCTCTACGTACCTTGTACACTGTTTGAAAATTTAATCACACAAAGCACACAGACCAGAAACTTCATTGTAGTAAAATAATGTGACATTTGTTGGTCACAGTATCTGTACAACTTATCTGGCTACTCCCCTTTACACTCCTACTTCAATGGTGGTTCTGCAAGTATTACTTAACCCTTTATCTAACACTATCAGATGTTTCCTTCCAATGAAATGTAACCACATTTCATTTATTGTGGTTACAATAACACTGCTAAAAATTATTAGAAACAGCTTCTTGCTGTACTATTTTCACATTAGAAATAAATAATGCCTAAACTTTCTGATGTTCATCTTGCACTGTTTAAAAATGGCTCAAATGTATACTAATTTTTACAATTAAAAAAACTCTAATTTGGTATTAACACTTTTACGGAAACCCCAGACTTACCAGGGGGTGTCGTTGGAAACCACATGGGAATTTCGGTCTTTTATTGGCTTTTTTGTTATTTTAAGGCGAAAAGCACATTGAGGCTATTAACGCCTCCCTAAATGTAAGTGTGAGTGTAAAGTGTTAAAGTCCTAGGTGTAGTGTAAGTGTAAGTGTAAGTGTGTGTTAAGACTCGGGTACCACGAGGGACGTCTAAATCCTTTTAATAGGTGCAGCTAGTCTTTTACTGGCATCACTGTTTGTTGAAGGAGAAAGTTATCCCCCCAATACCTTCCTCCTTCTTATTACTGTAAACAATAAGCTACTATTTGCTTAATTTTTGTGAGGCAGGTGATTTTGACAGTTGTTTTTTTGAAAACGTCTGGTCTGAGAAGCCCAAGGTTATGATTAATGGTATTTAATGTGTGGTCTCCCAGACCGAAGGTTTTGGTTAACAGTATAAGAGATTTGTGTATTGGATTATTGTTTTGTTTTATTCAGTAATACATTATTTTGTGTGTTGAATTATTCTTTTAATTTACTCAATTTTATAGTAAATATTTGTGCGTTGGTTGAATTATTATTTTGTTTTACTCAGTTATACAAAATATTAATATATATATATATATATATATATATATATATATATATAACTAAACTGCATGTTGAATTTTCATTTTGTTTTATTCATCTGTATACATATACATGTCCTTAGAAATAGTAGTGTGACAAGCAATATGGGAGAGTCAAAATGAACTAAATAGATCAAGTCGAAAATGTTAAAACAGAAATCCTAAAGACCCTGAGTGTAGTGATACAATATGCAAACTGCTTCTTGATGATAACGATTGGGACATTGATGGAAATGTTATTGATGACTCAGATGATGATCCTGATTTTGTCATACCAGATCAGGAGCAACATGGTGACAACAAGCCAATTGAATCTAGCTCAGAAGAAGATCTACTTTGTATCAAAAACGGGGGGAGGGAGTGAAACCATTGTAGAAAATATGAGTCGTCCAATATATACAGCCACATTGTCTGAGAAAAGGTTTGAGATTCTTCTAATGTGCCTTAGGTTTGATAATGCAGCAACATGCGTTGAAAGAAAAAACAATGACAAAGCAGCTCCAATCAGTGAAATATTTAAGCAGTTCATATCTAACAGTAAAAGTGTCTACTCAGTTTTGCCTGAAGTCACAATTGACGAAATGTTATTTCCATTTAAAGGACACTGTAGTTTTAACGTTATTTTGCTAAAGAAATCTAAGAAATATGGAATAAAAACTATGTGCGCGTGTGATTTAAAGACATCTTACATCTTAAATGCCTATAACTACACTGTATAGGTACACTGGGAAAGGTAGTGATTCAGATATAATATAATGTCTGATTATATTAACCTCTTTTGCACATGATGGTCTCTCTTCTTTCTTTTGCACATGAAACCATTCTTCTTTCTTTACACAGAAAATATGCTACCAATGATGTTTTTTTTTTTATTCTTGTAGCAACATAGAGAAAGCTAAATGAGATATGCTAAATGATATACTGCTTAGAACATAAGTAGTAAACCAACCAAGATTATATAAGTGATTATACCAAGATACCAAGACACCAAGTATAACAGGAATATTCAAGGCAATTATACAAGTGATTCTTATGTTTCAAAGCAATATAAAATCAAAGTAAAATTGCAATACAAATTTGTCATTCAAAATAATATTTATTTTTAACATTTTTTACATTTAAAAGTAAGACTTATTAAATATGTTTGTATATCTTACACTGTAGTAGGATTATTATTAATCTTTGTAGAAAACTACACAGAAATGAAAAACATGCGTTGGACTACTTGCAATAGTTAATGGTATCCTCCTGACAGAACATGATAGGGTAAGCAACAGCCCTTTTTCGAATGTTCTGAAAGTGTACACATCAATTAAAACCAAACTTCAGTATAAACTAGTTACTGTTACTAAATTCATTAGTAAAATGTTTACAAATTAAAATCTTAAATCAGTCACAATAAGCTATATAATTTGTTTGCACCAAAAAAATTTAATACTCGGATTACCTGCTCAGTCATTATATCTCATTCCTTAAAACTACCAAATAAAATCTCATAATTATTTATTTATTAAGGCAAGAATCAAACAAATTAGAGATTAGGATATAAGAATGGGAAATGTTCATATGTTCACTCAATCAAGTTGTATTTATTAAATTTGGGCACAATGAATTTTATATTATTTAAATCATTTTTTCAACATTTGACAGGATCAAATTACCAATTTTCAGAGAACCAAAGGTTCAATTGACTGAGTACATAATGGAAGGTCCCATACAGTCCAGTTTTCATTAGGTCTAGGACTGCTTTTAATTATTTTTTAAAAATATATCTTACACATACTTGCACAAGCTTGTTATTTAATATGTTCTACATAAAGAAGATCAATAACATATTTATTTTAGGCTATTGCCTGTTTAAATTATTAATCATCATAGCCGTAATTAATTTGCTGGTGTAATGGAAGTGGATTTGATTACAATTTCGACGTACAATTTTTAAAGAGCATTTACAGTTAATTACTATCCAAAATTACAAGCAAGACAACTAACTATAATTACCATGTACATGTTACAACATTGACATCAAGCCTTATAATAGTCCAGGTCATATAATACATAAAATTACAATGCTGTTTCATATGGATATATTTGTAAAATATAAGATGTAGTGTCATAACCTATAACTACGCCTTAAAAATATAAGATATAATGTCTAAGACTATTGTTGACAAGAACTGTTTTTTTTCTCTTTACCATAATTGTGTGCATTATTGTTATTTTTATTACACTTTTTTAATAATATAATTTAAATATATCACTTAAATATTGATCCCTAATATATCTTACAAAATATTAACCACAGCTGAAATACATATTTCTACTTAGCAGTATGGATGTGTATATTTGGCTTTGTATGTAATGTGATAGCATAAATTTATAATAATTAAAACCTGTCTAATTATATAATACAAATATTTAAGTATAGTATTATATATATATATATATATATATATATATATATATATATATATATATATGTGTGTGTGTGTGTGTGTGTGTGTGTGTGTGTGTGTATGTGCATATACCCTGATAAAACCTGAAAAAAGCCATGAATTAACTTTAGTATTAAGCCTTGAAAACTTATTTGTTTTAAATGCAATTAAAATCTTATCAGAAGAAAATTATAAATAGTTTTGAGTGACAAAATTTATCTTTAAAACTGTTTTATATTCAAAAGACAATTCCAAAAAAGTTTGATATCACAAGAGGTAGTGCAGACAATTGATGCCTGATGCTGTAATGAATTGTACCCAATATTGAACTTGGTGGAAATAGTGGTAGAGCCAGTCTCTAAGTATAAACATTTGTTACTGCTCAATCTGCTCAAAATTTTCATGTGCAGCAGAGCTTAGTCCATAGAGTAACACCTTGATGAACTTTACCACAAAATAGATAGATCTTGTTTCCACTTTAAGATGTATACAACTTGTTTATTATAATGCAGTATTTTTTTATATAAATAATATACCATAAGCTACAGCCATACTATAAGAAATTCATTTTGGAATTATATTTTGCCAAACATACAGTAGTAAAACTGTCTACCACAGACTGTGGCATATAATAATTTACTATTTATGGTTGTAACAATGGATTCCTGTTTCATCATGTAAGATGAAAGTGCATAGGATATATATATATATATCCTGTGCACTTTCATCTTCAGTGAATATCGTGCAAAGAGATCTTCCCCCAGGTCTGGAAAACCCGAGATCTCAAATTGATCATCAAAAGGAAACACCATTTTTGTGTATGAGCAATCAACTGAAGATACTATGGTGAAACTAATAAAACACATCAAAACTGATACTCATATGTTGTGAGAATCTTTTTCAGTTTCCAAGAAGCTTCCCTATCCTATGATGGTATACGTATCAACCTCTTATGGCTGATGACAATGTGATATCCTGGGAACCTATACAGAGTTATAGCAGATTATTTAAGCAGCAGAGCATAGTAATACATTATGGGCACAATCAGATTATACATAGATGTACATAGATGGAAGATTATACATAGATGTCCTCTAGATAGACTTTATTTGTGATCAAACGTTTTGGAACATGGTAATAAAAAATCTGCTTGGTGCTTTGACAAAGAAACGTAATCAATTGTGTTGAATAATCTGCATCATAGTCCTTCACGGTACCAGAGCAGCTCTTGAACATTATATTCAAACAAAAGTACTTGACCTGCTTCTTTCCTGGTCTCAGATGCACAAACTCACTGTATATAAACCTAAAACCATAACGAAGTTATTGAAAAGGAAACTAAGTAGAGACAGAATCTTAGTTGCCAGGATAGGCGCCTGTCCATTCAAGTGGCAGACTTTTGACAAGTACCTGGAAATCATTTTTGATTCTGACGTTTTTCATTCCTCAAGCTCACAATGTCAGGTCACAGTTTCAAACAATCACAAGCAATCTCTTGAAGATCTTTTATAAAGCTTGGATTTTAAAGATATTTATCTAATGAGAGATATACTAAGGTTATGGAAGATATGTTTATCCATTGAGCACCTACGGTACTCCCATTTTCTACAAGAAAGCTTCTGGTCCATTCTTATATAGGCAATTGGATGCAATGAAGTGTAGTACTGTACCTATTTTTGGTGGTGAGAGCCACTCAAGCACTGCAAGTTCGGGCAGGAAGTCTGCCCTTAAACCTGGAAATAGCGCCAGCAGTGCTCCACTAAGTGGCCAAGCATGGTTGAATAGCTACAATGAATTAGGATCAACTGAAGATACATTCTAAGGGTTTACTCTGCAAAGTACAAGTTAGCTTAATTGAGTCATAATATTAGTCAAGCTAAAACACAGCTTGCAGTAGTCTAGCGTCCAACATTGCCAGATTTGAATGTAACTATTGTACTGGGGTAAATATTATTGTACAAATAATATTTGTATTATTGCAATATACAAATTGTGAAATTATTGTACAAAATATAGCTTATCTTATGTACTTCAATACATATACGAGGGCTGTTCAGAAAGTAACTGATGATTAGTCACTGTGGGCGAAGTAGTGGGGGTAGCGCTACAATCTTTGCGCCTGCGTACGTGGCAGATCAGTCGGCGTCCAGCCGTGGTCAAGTGAATGTTGTTTCTATGCTAGTTTGCTTTTTATAGCATTTATTTATAGCATTTACAGATGTATGCTGCAATAGAAAACCCCGCCAAATGTGAGGTAAGAGCTTTTATACGATATCTTACGGCAAAACAATATTCGGCAGTAGCTATTCATCGGGAACTTTGTGCCGTGTATGGACCAAGTGTGACGAGTGAAGGTGTTGTTCATAAATGGGTTTGTTCATTTAAAGGTGAACGAGCAAACATTCATGATGAAGACAGGAGTGACAGGCCGCCAGTGGTCAGTAATGAACTTGCCCAGAAAATTGATGAAAGCATACGTGAAAATCGTCAATTCACAATTTCTGGATTTTCTGATGAATTTCCCCAAATTTCAAGGACTGTTTTGTATGAAGTAGTGACCGAGAAGTTAGGGTACAAGAAGTACTGTGCTCGATGGGTACCCAAAATTCTTTCCGAACACCACAAAAATCAACGAATGGCCTCTACAATGGACTTTGTCACTCGTTATGATGAAGAAGGAGAACCATTTCTAAACAGGATCGTAACAGGTGATGAAATGTGGATCAAGTATGTCAATCCTGAGACAAAAGAGCAATCTAAGGTTTGGAGCCATAAAGATTCGCCTAACAAGCCAAAAAAAGCCCGGCAAGATTTTTCTAGCAGGAAACTCATGGCAACTGTGTTTTGGGATGCTAATGGGGTGTTTCAGGTGGAATTTATGGAACGGGGAATGACAATTAATAAAGATGTATACTGTCAAACGTTGATAACCTTAAAAAGGGCCATACAAAACAAACGTCATGGTATGCTGACTTCCGGTATTGTGTTTTTCCACGATAATGCTCGATCTCACTCTGCTCAGGCAACCAAGGATCTTCTGTGGCAGTTCCAATGGGACGTATTCAAGCATCCGCCTTACAGCCCAGATCTAGCCCCCAGCAATTACAATCTCTTCATGCATATGAAGAAGTGGCTTGAATCTCAGAGCTTTGATGATGATGAGGAGTTGAAAGAAGCATTCACAGGCTGACTCAAGGCACAGGTGGCAGATTTTTATTCTGAAGGGATTGGAAAATTAGTTAAAAGATATGATAAATGTTTGAATGTCTTTGGAAATTATGTTGAAAAATAAGGGAAAGAAGTAGCTTTAAGATGTATATAATAATTTTTGTTTATTTAATGTGGTGTTTTTTTTTATAATCAATCGAAGGTGACTTTCCGAACAGCCCTCGTAATTATACATAAGGTACATCAAATTTTCTACAACACTTAAACACTCATTTGTTTATTGACACCATACAATGACAATAGCATTTGTCAAATAGACAACCAAACTGGTGAAGATAGGCAAGAGAAACAGGAATCCATTGTTACAACCATAAATAGTAAAATATTATAAGTCACAGTCTGTGATAGACAGTTTTACTATTGTATGTTTAGCAAACTATAATGCCACAATTAATTTCTTATAGTATGGCTGTAACTTATGATATATTATTTATATAAAAAAATACTGCATTACAATCAACAAGTTGTATACATCTTGAAATTGAAACAAGATCTATCTATTTTGTGGTAAAGTTCATCAAGGTGTTACTCTATGGACTAAGCTCTGCTGTACATGAAAATTTGAGCAGATTGAGCAGTAACAAATGTTTACACTTAGAGAGTGGCTCTACCACTGTTCCCACGAAGCACAATATTGTGTTGGGTACAAGTCATCACAGCATCAGCCATCAATTATCTGCACTGCTGCTTGTAATATCAATTTCTTTTGGAATTGTCTTTTGAATATAAAACAGTTCTAAAGCCAAATTCTGTCACTCAAAACTATAATTTTCTTCTGATAAGATTTTAATTCCATTTAAAACAAATGAGTTTTCAAGGTTTAATACTAAAGTTAATTCATGGCTTTTTTCAGGTTTTATCCCGATATATGAAATTTACAACCTATTTCATGAATAAGTTTTCACATTTGAGTAGTCATGCGTGACTATAGAGGTGAAACCCCAAGTCTTTGTGTAAGATATATATTACACTGTACTTACTCAGTCTTAATTCAGATGTGTGCAGCAAAGTAGAATACTCAGTATTAAGCAACACTGCATCTCTCACTCTATCCACATCTGTGGTATTTTTGTCTTTGAAGAAAGGCCATGTGATTTTGTATTAATTTCTGAACTCTTTATTGTAAATGAATTACTATCTTATTGTGACTGGGAATTTCACTATGGCGCCCAATACAAAAGTGATGCATGACCTTTCTTGTGTGTTCATCACAGTTGTGTTTCATCACAGACTTACCACTTTTAATAAATTTATTTAAAATGAACATTTGATGCTTAACACTCCTCAGAGACATGATGAAGACTGAATAGCATGAAGGAGAGAATCGAAAAAGCTTTGCCACAGCTGTTCCCCTTTTCCACAGGCCGAATACTACTCATTTTAAAAATGTTTGTTTTCCGTAGACCACCTGTTATTTTTATTTATCAAAGAAATCTAGTGACATATGTCACACAAGGTGATGTGTAACATGTCCTTGGGGCCTTTCTTCGGGTCCTTTAAATGCAAAGATTTCGCTGACAACTAATATATATAGTAAAAAATGAATATATTTTTTTTATAGCTGGTGTCAGGCAACTGGGGGATAGCTGTTTTTAAGATGTTAAGGCCAAATATGGGTTGATCAGATTTAATATGTATTGAATAATAGAGTATATGCTATATATACTAATCTAACAAAGAAAATGTGTTCAAATTTTGAATAACTTGTAAAAAATTAATGCATTATTTATGTAAACTTAATACATTTAAGCTATACAATTAAAAAAGGTGTTTATGTTCAGGCCTACAACTATATAAGTTATTACTAACAATTATGGTAATGGATGGAAAGAAAGAAATTGTTATCAATGAAATATTAATAAAAGACAAAAATTTTGAACAAAATAATTAAAATATACACAACTGTAAAAACTCTAAAAATTGTGATAGTTTGATTGGTATGTTTATTAACAATATAATATTTATTATTCAAGCCTATTTATATAAAGCCTTATTTATAAAGCTTATTTATATTAAGTGACAGTCCTTGTTCAAAATATATATACTATTTGCAACTTTGTACCTAAACCTTTTAAGAATCGTGATGACTGAACTTGGTATGTATAATAATGGTTTTCTTCAATATTTTAAAGAAACCTATCTATAGAGTACAATTAATAATGAATCCTATATGTATAGTATTTCCAATGTATTCAAAAGCTTATACTTAAACAATATTGCGATGGCTGGCCTAGGTATGTTATGTAATTGTGTTTATAAGTAATTATTATCGAAACTCACCTACAATAAAATTATAAAACATCAATTTTTTAAAGTAAATATATTGTATTCAAATGTAAAATGCTTTAACAAATGTTTGATTCTAGGGCTGCATACATATGATGGTTTACTTTAATAACTTAAATTTTTATCATTGAAACCAATGTATACAAATATAAACATCAATTCATAACAAATCTCTGTAAACATAAATCCTTTACTGATATGTACAAAGTATTTCAAATGACAGCAAACAGTGTAACAATATTGTGATCCTGGGTTATATTACAATAGCGACAGATGATTTACTTGTGAGTTGCAAGAAAAATAACAAAAAGTTTTACTACTTTTTCTTATTATATACTATGTGTGTATGTCCACTTGTATATGTCCAAAGAGTAAGAAATATTCCATTTTTGACCATGTAAAAGGGTTAAAATTAAGCTCATACAAAGTGTATACAATACAGTATTTTAAACTATAAATGCTTAAACAATTGTAATCCCCTTACTGGTATGTAGTACAATGTGTTAATCATAATTTATTATTGACCTTATTTATATAAGTAATAAACTGAAAAAAAAATTTGTACAAAGTATGTGAAAAATATAATTAACTTTATAAATTAATTGTATTTTGTGCTAGATGGGCTGGTTATGTATTATGATGGTGTTTATTATAAATTATTATTGAACTTATTTATATACATAATAAAAACAATCATGCACAAACAATATGCAAGATATATTTAAATAATTAAAAGTAAAGTTTATCTGTGTGAAATTCTCTTAAAACTACTTGGTCAAATGAACCTTCAGTTGTTTAATTTTTGGCTTGTATGATTCCATTTCATAAGAATCGCTCTATATTAACAGATTTAAAACTAAGACATTTTTTTAGAATGGAACCATAACAAAGTTTTAATAATAATTTCATCATTACTTGTAGTAAACTACAAAGTATAATTTAGAACACAGCATTTTTTTTTTCAGTTGATAGCCTCATAAAATGCTTATAGAGCAAAACACAAACCAGTAAATATTACATAAAAAATTAACAGTAGATAAAAAATAAATCTGTCTATAAGAGTAGCAAACATTTTCCATTGTTGTCGAGGTTCATCATTTGAAAAAGGCACTGTGCCATCTTCGTTATTAGGATCTGTTGAATTAACAAATTTCTGTAACATTCAATCATAAATAATAGATATTAAAACCAGAAAATATTTAACAGTTATAAGGATTAAGTAGACTGTAAAGAGAAAGTATTGGGAGCACCAGTCAGAAGCAAATATATGGTAATAAATAGAAACTGGAATAGGCAGTAGAAGTAGGGAGGCAAGGGTTTAAGATAATATAAAAGAATAAACCTAGATTTGAGAGAGCAGCAAAGCAAAAAGATTTGATAATTGAAGTATTTTGAAATGCATCAACAAATATAAAATTTTTTAAGCTACAAAAGACAGATGTATGTTCTTAACCAAATAACAACATTCCTAGCAGAAAAAAATATGATTAAATTAAGAACTTTATTATACATATTAAATTTAGTAAAGGGTAACGTTGTATAGGCAACTACCACATCCTTGAATTTTAATAAAGTATTATGAAATTTATATATATATATATATATATATATATATATATATATATGTCCCATTAAAATTTGGTCATATAAGAAGATTTATAGCTCATCTTAGTGTAACAATTTTGAAATGAAATAAATTTTAGTTTCAAAGAAAATTTAAAAAAGACTAAAATAGAGTTTGACTGCTAACTAAAATTTGACCAACAATAAGGTTGGTTTTGTTTTATTTACTAAAAAACTGATTTATTTCAAATCAGTGGCACTAACTTGCAATATAAATCTTCATTATACTAACAAAAATTTGAGCAAACTCTTAAGAACTGATTTCTTTGGGTTTTTTCATTATTGCTCCCAATCCAACATTTTTTGCTGAAAAAAAACAACCCATGCACTTTCTTTGTTTATTTATGGGTATAAATAGAATAAAACAAAAATAAATCATGACTGCTATTTATTCATTTTGATTTGATCTTTCATTTAGTGTAGTCTGAGAACCACACATTCTTTTACTTCAAACCTATAGAACATTACCTTAGATATGAATATTGTTTATTCAGTTGTTTATAAAATAGTTTATCATGAAAATTGAGCAAAATCATGTGATATAAGTGGTAAAGTATGTGTAGTTACATTCCTACCTTATACCATTCATTCTGTTTGTGACCAACAGATTGAGTTCTTGTTTTACAAGAAATTGTAAGCTATATAATTACCTTTGACGTTATATCAGGCAGCAACAGCTTTAGAATGCTATTGGAACTAATCACTCTAAATATAGTCTGTAACCAGCTAGGGTTGCTGGTCCATGTAGGCATTAATCCTACAACTAGAGTCTCAACAAGTAAAACTCCAGTCAAGAAGAGATTGCTGGCAAAGAATTTAACTATAACATTTGCACAAAAAGTATATATTAATATAACAAGGTGATGACCAACAGAAAATACTGGGAAAAGCTGATAAAAACATAGAAAAGAGAAATTAATTTTGAGATTTAGACCATTGGTTTCGACAATATAAACTAATTAAATTAACAAGTGTAAATGGAGTTTCTGTCACTGATGTGACAATAACTCACAGCTTAAATACGTAGAGCTTACATAATTTTTTTTTATAAATGACATCAATCTTGGCAATAATGGTTTGGATATTACTTTAACTCATGCATAGAGTCATTCCTTCATAATTCCGGGGCCAAACACATATCTTTACTGTAAAAAAGCTTGTTTTTTTATGACACTAAATATAAATGGTCCTACTCAGTTATAGGACCAAAAGTTTCTTAAGTACAATTTATTCTAAATTGTATAGGCTAATTTTATAGACACCTTTTATCAAAGGTAATGCGGATCAAGGCTTTTAATTAATTTGCATGAAGAATTAACAGAACACACATAATTTTCATTAATGTCAATGCAGTTCTTCTCTTTAGTTTCCACATTGATATTTTATCCCAGACAATATATTACATGACACAATACGAGGTGTGTTCAGAAAGTTACAAGAATTTTAATTTTTCAAACAAAATATTTATTTATTCTTCTACATTGATGTTGTCGCCTTCAAAATAGTTCCCATTGGAGATTATGCACTTGTGCCAGCACTTCTTCCAATCCTCGAAAAACTTCTCAAACTCGATCTTTGAGATAGCCTTTAGCTCTTTCAGCGATGCGCTTTTAATGTCATCTATGGCTGTAAAACGATGGCCCTTTAAGGTTTTCTTTATTTTTGGAAATAGGAAAAAGTCACACGGAGCCATGTCTGGTGAATATGGAGGCTGGGGCATCGTTATACAGTACTGTTTTTGGTCAAAACTTCACAAACAAGCAATGAAGTGTGAGCTGGTGAATTATTGTGGTGCAAAAGCCATGAATTGTTTTTCCACAGATCTGGGCGTTTTTTCAGATTTCTTCAAGCAAAAGGCGTTGAACTTGTAGGTAGTACTCCTTATTGACTGTTTCATCTGGTGGCAGGAATTCATGATGCACTATGCCATTAATATCAAAGAACACAGTGAGCATAACCTTCACGTTCGACCGCACTTGTCGAGCCTTTTTCAGTCTTGTGGAGCCAGAATGCCTCCACTGGGATGATTGAGCCTTAGTTTCGACATCATATCCATATACCCATGTTCGTCACCTGTTATAATAAGTTTAGGTAATTCTGCATCGTCTTTGACTTCATTTAGTGACTTCTGAGCAACTTCCATTTGCCGCTATTTTTGTTCAAAATTCAACAATTTTTGAACGAATTTTGCTGCCACGCGTTTCATCAAAACACGGGAAACAATGTCATGACATGATCCAATCGATATGCCAACATCATCAGCGACCTCTCTAATTGTGATTCGGAGATTGTTCATATCCATTTCTTTCACTTTTTCCATGTTTTCATTGGTTGTTGATGTGCTAGGGCGTCCAGGGCGTTTGTCATCTTCAACGTCTTCACTGCCTTCTTGGAAATGCTTATACCACTCATAAACTCTTGCTTTACTCATAGCAGACTCACCATAGACCTTTGTTAATATTTCACACACTTTGTTACACTTTATTCCATTTTTTACGCATAATTTGATACAAATTCTTTGTTCCATTTCTTTTAACAAACGAAAATCGCCGAGTTCATAAAAACATGTCTAACCTTAGTGGCTGTCACAGACAAAGTCAACAATGAAAACAGCTGAAAGTTTTATCATACTTCAAGGGCATGTATACCAACATAATAAAAAAAAATGTTTAATAATCGAACTATCCAAGTCTGCAAAATTTTAAAATTCTCTTACTCTCTGAACACACCTTGTATATGGTAAATAGACAGCAGATAAGTTCTGTCTGAATTACTACATTTCTGCTGATAACGGTACAATTCCGCTGTCAACAATCGTCATTCTGCTGAAACAAATAGTTTTTCAACACTGTTCTGTATGCTGTATGCTCGCTTTTCCTCTACACTTAAACCCAAAGACAGTTTCGATTGCAAAATATTATCACTTCTTTTTTTTATACTAAATTGTAAAATATTTACTGTATTACAAATACTGCAATAAAAATCATTATTAATTATCTGTTAAATTGTGAATATTTAATATTTAAACACATCAATATACAGTAGTAATAAAGATTATGTATCAATAAAACAATATTCGTTTTCAATTCTTATTTCTCACTAATCTTTATAATTAATTTTTTTATTATAAGTCATCTAGTGATCAATGCCAAGATTTGTTTCTTTAAGACTACTGAATCTCACCATTAGCTTATTCATGTGTCAAATTCATTCTATAACGTACCACAAGGTTTTTCCACAAAAGCACTGTTATATAGTAATTCCATATAAACACTATTCTGACAGGTATATCAAGCCAGAGAATTGCTTGTTAAACAAAAATTCCAGTTTTGTGGACGTTCATTTAAAGAAATACATTTTAATAGGAAACCTGTGTTTAATGCACAAGATATGAATTTAAAAAATGGAATATAGTGTTGAAAAATGTATACACTGTAATAAAATTGAATATATGTAGTGTTGAAAAAAACAAAAGATACAAAAAACAGAACAATATTGCATTTTTTGTGGCTTATGTAATCTTAATTAGGTTTGTCTTGGATTTATGTTATAACAAAAACAAAAGAAAAAAGTTAGAGAAGGTTTTATGTTTTTGTTTGCTTTCTATGAAAACTTTTCACTTACAGCAATACAACAATTATATTAATATTGAATCAAAAAGTAGTACGAATGGAATTGTATATACAGATCACTAGATTTAGCCTCTAACTCTAGTGCTTCAATCACACTGCCTGGCATGTCTGACGGTCTGACTGACAGGCAGTAGACTGTCTGACTGTCTGGCATGATGGTCAGAATTTTTACACTCCATTTACGCTTTAAGAGAATTCGGGCCAGTAGAATAGGTATGTTAGTGAAGAGTTGGATTATAGAGGGATATCTGCATCCTTGGAAGGATGCTTATACTCTTTATAAGCATGTCATGGACATGAAAATATTTTAATTTTCAACTTATTTGCATATGTTAACATAAACTAAATCAAAGTTTTTTTTAAAAAAGGGAAGACATACTGCTCATATTTTGCTAAAAATAAACAAATTAATTTAGTATTGTCAATCACACATAAATAAATTATTATTTGCCAAATCTCTTATATAAATAAATAATATTATTGGTCTATTTCATATGACACTGAATAAAATAAATTTTACTATTTAGTGATGATTGTGACATCCAGTAGATAGTATATATTTTACATCATTTATTTATTTACCGTCAAATAACATTTTTTTAATTTTTAAAGCTGTGACAAAACTGGTGACACTATCAATTAAACTTATTATTATTATATTAAACATATGTCAACAAAAATCAATACCATAAAGAGAAAAAATCAACATACAAAAATTAAACACATGCAAATACAAAACAATTTTAAGTGCAATAAATTACTGTAATTATGCACACACATTAATGTTGTATGAATAAACCATTAATACTTCAACGCCGCCACGGCATACTTAACTAAATATATCTTTATATTTTACATTTTATAAGAAATTATATGTGAAATTCATCTGTATTACTAGTATAATAATATCTTTTCAAATGAATATTTTTTTCTTAAAGGGAAACTTAATTATTTTTAAAAAAATATAATAAACAATATAAATATTTGTAAATAGAGTATTCATTTTACCTATTTTTGGAGTTTTGTCACCATTTGATGGTATTTTGTAAGCCAAATACTCAAGATACAAACACTGAACAGCTAACATCAAACCAATTATTTTCAGTCGTTCGGAATGTGTTGGTTCAATATATAACAGTACCAAGGAAAATGCTGCAAGTGCTGAAAAATCAAATTTCAGTCAGGATAGGATAAAGTTTTTATAGTAACTATATATATATATATATATATATATATATATATATATATATATATATATATATATATTGTTCTACACATATAGGCTGCACTACATTAATAACAATAAAGATAAATAATCCCTTATTGTAATATAGCCACCGGACCACATATTCAAATGATTAGAATTATATACCTATTCTTCCCGTCAGTGGTCTATCAACTCACCTCATAAAGGCTACCGCGGTTTCGAAACTCTATAGTTTTATCTTCAGGCCATACAAAATGTTAAATCCTTCTGTTGGGGTCATCACAAAGTCAAACAAAACATTAAAACATAAATCACAAACACTAAGCGCAATTACACATTTAAAATATTCATCATGAAATTCGGCTTGGCCAAGCTCACACGCGACTCGTACGTTGTTACATTCCGGACTGCGGAGTCTCCATCATTAGTAGCGCGCCCGTCGTTGTTATCAGTTACGGTGCATCTGTTGGTTTTTGTTACTCAAATCACTTATCCTTATAGCCATGTCATATATTAAATTTTATTTGAATGAAAGTTTTTCATTAAGGATGTTCTGGGGGTCTGATTTTTTGCTCTTGTAAATCTCAAACTCTTCAATCGCATCCATATAACTACTTTTATTACATAAATGTAATATTTCCATGTTGGTATGATGTCTTCAAATTTATGGTTTTTGTCCATAAGATGTTCTGCGAAAGCCGAGTTTGTCAATAATGCACTTCTGGGTATGTGCTCTTTAAATCTTTTTACAGCATTTTAGCAGAATTGTTTTTAAACCATATCGAAAATGAATTTTTATGGTCGGGTAGGAACTACAATAGAGAAAAAGTAGTTTTTTATTACAGGTATGTGGATGATATAATTGTACTTTTCGAAGGCAATAATAGACAATTAACAAATTTCAATAAATTTCTCAATACAATACATCCGAACCTTCATTTCACACTGGAAGAAGAGACAGATAATAAATTAAATTTTCTTGAACTATCCATTTCAAAAGTAAACAATAGTTTCAAATACAGTGTTTATAGGAAACCTACCACAACCAGCCAAACAATACATTCTTCATCTCACCATCCATACAATATAAAAATGGTAGCTTACAATAGTTTGGTACACAGGTTAATTTCACTCCCTATGGACAAAGGAAGCTATGGAATGAAGTGAACATCTTTAAGTGCATAGCTGTTTCTAATGGATATAAAAGCTCAATTGTTGATAGGCTTATTGCCAAACACAAAAACAAAAATAAAAAAATCGTTCTTGATAAAAAAACATACATCTGCACGGAATATGGTTCAACTTTAAGCCACACCCTAAAAAAAGAATTAGCCAAAGAAAATATAAATGTCTCTTTCAGAACACGTAATAAGTTGTCAACATTATTAAAGAAGCCAGTTGCAAATAAAAGTGGAGATAACTTTGATAAAACTGCCATAAACAAAATGAAATGTAGTGATTGCCTAAGCTTCTATATCGGTCAGACATCTCGCTCTTTTAAGAAAAGATTTAAAGAGCACATACCCAGGAGTAGTGCATTATCGATAAACTCGGCTTTCGCAGAACATCTTATGGACAATAAATTTGAAGACATCCATACCAACATGGAAATATTACATTTATGTCATAAAAGTAGTTATATGGATGCGATTGAAGAGTTTGAGATTTACAAGAGTAAAAAATCAGACCCCCACAACATCCTCAATGAAAAACTTTCATTCAGATCAAATTTATTATATGACATGGCTCTAAGGATAAGTGATTTGAGTAACAAAATCCAACAGATGCACCGTAACTGATAACAACGACGGGCGCGCTACTAATGATGGAGACTCCGCATTCCGGAATGTAACGACATACGAGTAGCGTGTGAGCTTGGCCAAGTCGAATTTTATGATGAATATTTTAAATGTGTAATTGTGCTTAGTGTTTGTGATGTATGTTTTAATGTTTTGTTTGACTTTGTGATGACCTCAACAGAGGGATTTAACATTTTGTATGGCCTGAAGATGAAACTATAGAGTTTCGAAACCGCGGTAGCCTTTATGAGGTGAGTTGATAGACCATGGACGGGAAGGATAGGTATATAATCCTAATCACATAAATAATCCACTCACTAATAACTCTCGATATTGTTTATATCAAACCAAATATATATATATATATATATATATAAATTTCTATTGCTGTTTGAAATTCAGTTACATATATCGGGCAGTAAGAATAATAAGAAGAAGAAGAAGAAGAAGACCAACAACAACAAACACTTCAACAATATGAGAAATAAGGTAGATTATTATTTATTAAATTAAACATAAAATTTTTAACAATAAAAAATAATAATATTATTTATAATTATAAACATTAATTTTGGTTAGGTATAGAAATTAACATTTTAGATTATTACAGAAATAATTTTTAAATGAGAAAATACTTATTTTATATAATATTTTATAAAGGAAAATAAAATCTTATTTTCTTATTATTTGTAAATTTATTTATAAGATTGTCACTATTTATTTTAATATCCCTGTGAACATTAAGCAGTGCAAGACCCATCACATGATCTTCAGTCATTCGCAATTTTAACCTCGTCTTAAGTATACACAATCTTGAAAAAGTACGTTCTGGTGTTCCAGTGGAAATTAGGGAAAGTTGAGAGTAGCTTAAGCAATTTCTTTATAATTGGATAAAAATTTTCATTGCAGCGACACATGCTGAAATGCTTCAATTGATTTGCTTGAATTTTTCATAATCACAACTGTTCCTAATAGAAAAATTTCAATGAAAAATTTCATTTTCATTGCTGAAATATCCATACCCAACAGATCATAGCATTGTTTGCACATAGGCTCAATAGATTTGTGCAGAACCTCTGAGACTAATTTCATCAAGTTTCTTTTAGATTCTTTATAGCTTTTATTATATATATATATGTATATATATAATATATATATATATATATATATATATATATATATATATATATATATATATATATACTATATATATATATATATATATATATATATATATATATATATATATATATATATATATATATATATACTAAATTGGTCTTAGTAAACTTATTTTTTTTTTACAAACCTCAGGAGGGGTGGATCCGCCACTGATAGATTTATACAGTCGACTTTTGTTATAAGGCCCTTGGGGTTATAACGCTAACTCGTTTTTCATAATACCCCCAATATTCTATATGAAGGGTATGTGTATTTTAGGCTCAGTTACAACACTTTTTGAACTCAGACACAATTCTGTCATGCTGCTGTTATAGGCCAGCTATTTTGTAAACGGCCTATGCGGGAATTTCTCATGCATGTAGGAAATTCCCCTCCAGTTTCCTCCAACAGTTCAGGGAGTTAGAGACTGCCAATCTGAGTCTACAAACTGTTACTACTCAAGGATAGTGAAGGAAGAGGGAGGAGTTATGGTGACAGAGAGGGGACATGACCTCTCACTCGCACATTTTTTCTCTCTGTCCTATTGATGCTCTTAGCAGTTTTCTAAGCAGCTGACCTATAGTTACTCTCACTTGAAATTCAATTTGTGTTCTATTTTTAGAATAAAGGTTGAGAGTAGAAACGGTCCATTTCTTAGAATTTTGTAAGGGCTAAACAATAAAAATTGTGCCATTCCCGCAAAAGTGTTCGCTCTCTCTCTTTCACACATACACATACACACACACACACACACACACACACACACACACACACACACACACACACACACTATTTGAAGTAGTGTACTACTTTCGCTTTTCGTGCAGAAACTAACAGGCCACAACACGGATTTTGTAGGTTTTCTCGGTAGCTACCTCAAACTTTATGAACACGAGTAACACGTCTGATGCTTATAATTTTCAAAACTGCAGTGATAATTTCTCCAGCCGAATGGAGGTTCCTCAATTTCTAGCACTTGAAACGGAGACCAAAATTTCTCTATTTTGGTACTTTTCCCTTTTTACTGAACTCAGTCGCTTTTTCCCTCCAAAGGTGTTGAGCGCTAGTCCATCACCTTTTTCTAGTTCATCTATAACTGTCTATCCATTCTTGGTAAGCAGCTTTTGTCTCATTTACATTGATTTGCTTTAATTAATTTATTATTTCTGATATTTAGGTTGGCATAACTCTTCCATGCTGTAATCTCTGACGTCGACCTGACCGTACCCCAGCCAGTCTTTTTTGTTGGTATTTTCTTAACAGCTGTAACTTTTCTTTCAAAGGACCAATTTTCTTAATTGACCCATCAAAATCTTTGTTATTTTTTCTGCATCCTTAGAAACTTGATTAGAAGTTGTATCTCTATTAGTTTCCAAGTTATTCAAAGTTTTCTATTTTTCAATGTTTCAGTCTCTTAAATTATTCTGCTTTACACCTATTTTAGGCTTTACCGTTTCTATTTATGCCGTAAGATTGGTTACATCTCTGGATTTCATAAATTTTGGTGTTATGTAATAAGTTAACAATTTTATTATCTCAATTTATGAACAATTCTAACCATGAATATTTTTACATTTTCTTTTATTTTTAGTTAATTAGTGTTACTTCTTAATTTATATGGTATTTTTGAATTGTAATTTATTTTACAATTTTATTCACACTAGGACCCTGTCCTTATAGTTTTCAATAGTTTTTAATAACCCTACACTAGGTCTAACTTTTCTATATTCTATGGTATCAGTTCTTAAACTAGTTTAAAATTGTTTCGCTTAAACTTAACTATAACATTTATCATCCATCAAATCAAATAATCCTAATTTAGAAATTGGATAATAACTCTTAAACTATTGATATTTAAGGAAAAACTTATTCTTAACATTTTATTCATACCTAATTAATAGTACAGAAATCATCAACTTTTTTAAATTCCAAAATTTTCAAATTTTGACAATTTCCCTCTAATAAAATTTGTATAAGTTCACAGTGCAGTAATAAACTGTCGGTTAGTTTTGCTCAGCTTGTAGCGGTCTGACATGCTTATCTTTGTTTGCTTTGTACGTCACTCGGCCTTGGGCACTATACACTCTTCTAATACAATAATTAACTTATTTAATTTTTCTTGGTTGCCTACTACAAAAGTTTTTAGTGTGATCATATCTCTGGCACCATATACATTGTGGAATTTCTCTTTTTTTATTTGGTGGTTCAACCACCATGTGTTAAATATGCTGGCCATGGTGGTTAAAGATTTACTTCTCATTGCTCAAGTAAATCAAAATCTAATTATGTTAAATGTGTATTGTGTGACGGAAACCACCCAGCTAATTACAAAGGTTAAAGTGTTTATAAGGAACTACAGAGGTTAAATTTCCTACATTACGCAAAAAAGAAATTTTTCAGGAGAATGTTACCAAAAATACACCTCAAAATTCACAAGCTCAAACAAATCAAGCTACTCAAAATAAATGGCATATGCTAAAGTGCTATCACAATCAAAACAACCTTTAATCTACACATTAAGTAATAATAGTCCCTTACTAAGTCAACGGACTGATGATATGGAACAACTTAAAACTATTATGAAGGGACTGATGAAGCAGATGAGTATTATACTCAATCTAGTTGCAAGTGTTGTATCAAAACTTTGGTAAAGCTGAGAAAATGCAGGCTAGTAATCTGGAATGCCAATGGCTTGTCTCAACATAGGCAAGAGATTCAAACCTTTCTTGTAAATAAAGGAATAGATGTTATGTTAGTTTCTGAAACCCATTTCACAGATAAAAGCAATTTTAAAATACACAACTATACAACATATCACACCAGACACCTTGATGGCACAGCTCGTGGAGGATCAGCAATCCTCATCCGAACCAAGATAAAACATCATGAAATAGATAAGTTTCAAACAACATATTCAGGCTACAAATGTGGTTTTGGAAGACTGGTTTGGTTCGATAACTGTTTCAGCAATATATTGCCCACCAAAATACACAATAAAAGAAGCCCACTTTTTACACTTATTCGAAACCCTTGGACAGTGTTTTTTGGTAGGAGGAGATTATAATGCCAAACACACTCCCTGGGGCTCAAGGTTAATTAAAACAAGAGGTCACGAGTTGTACAAATGTATTACAACTATGAATCTTAGAACAGTCTCTATAGTGGAGCCTATGTATTGGCCATCTGATAGAAGAAAGTTCCTGATATCACTGACTTTTGTGTTGTGAAAGGAATTAATAACAATTATCGAAGAGCTGAATCTTACCTGGACTTATCATCGGATCATTCCCCAGTAATTGTAAACATTAGTAGCCATATTACAGAAAGCGACCCTCCACCATTCTTGAGCAACAGAAAAACTAATTGGGATTGTTTTAGAGAAATACTAGAGGTATCTCTCTACACAAATATACCCCTGTTAACAGAGGAAGATATTACTGAAGCTGTAGAGCTTTTCAACAGAAGGGTTCAGGAAGCGGCTTGGAATTCTACCCCTGATTATGTTTCTGGACAAAGACAAACCCCTTGCTCTGCAATGGTTAAAGAAAAAATTCAAAATAAACAAAGCCTAAGAAAGCACTGACAAATTACAAAGGGCCCAAAAATTAAAACTAAGCTTAACAAAGCAATAAAAGAACTATGAGGGCTTCTAAAAACTGAAAAGGAACAAGCCATTGAAAGATATATTATAGGCTTGAGCGCAACAGAGGCTGCTGATTATTCATTATGGAAAGCGACAAAAAAATTAAACTGTCCACAGCATCCTATCCCTCCTTTAAGGAAAGACAATGAAAACTGGGCAAGAAGTAATGATGAGAAGGCTACATTACCCCAGTAGCACACATTGTTGCCCAATGTTGGGATTTTGTCAGCAAAGTTGGGTAATGGTTAGTTAATACGCCAACAAATTATCTTCAATGGGCCAACGAGCTGTTTTTTTGCTAGGCCAACTGTTACATTCATGAAAACTTCTGCTGTTGGCCCAACATTAATTTTTAGTTTAATGATGAGATCGATAACACAAAGACTCAAGAGGAGAATACCTAGCGACCTGCCTGACAATTAACAGCTGACCTAACAGATACAACATTATGTAGCAATATTTTATTATTATTATTATTATTTACACTCATTATTTGTATGTATCAATGGGTACATGCTTTCATGTCATTATTTTAGCCATAAAATTTACTTAGTGTCCTGTAGACAGATTGTAAATACTAATAAGTAAATTAAAAAAAAAAATTTTTGATGAAATGAAACAATTTCTGCCTAGTATTAACTAATTTTTATAATAATGACAGTAAATTCTGTTTCAACATATACACACACACACACACACACACACACACACACACACACACACACACACACACACACACACACACACACACACACACACACACACACACACACACACACACACACACACACACACACACACACACACACACACACACACACACACACACACACACACACACACACACACACACACACACACACACACACACACACACACACACACACACACACACACACACACACACACACACACACACACACACACACACACACACACTGTACGCCTTAGTGGGGGAAAACTTCAATCTCACGAACCCTCACAACAGTGTACACACAGCCATTGCATGTATACATACTAGGCAGTGCAGTACTTATTTTCTATTAGTTTTAACTAAAATTTATTTTAAATTATGTAATATGTGTAATAAATTGTTATAAAATAGCCATTAATTATGTATACAGTACAAATTATGCTTTTCTTTCATGATATACAGTATTTCCACCATTTACAAATTCGTTTACTGTAAACTCGGTTACAAAGCTATCTCGTTTACAACGCTCATATACGTTTCATCCCTTCAACTATGTTATATCCGAGGTTGACTGTATTTAATTAATCTATTTGATCAGGGTGATATGCCGTCTCTTATTAAAGGCTTATCAAAAGAAACATTAATACTACATTTTATTTTAGTACGAAGATCATTAGCTTAAAAAATCAATTTGTACTATGTTTATATTTGGATATTATCCATGTTATTAGCTGTTCAAATTATTATAAAATTTAAAACAAATGTTTATACATCCAAAGAATTGATAATTATAATTTATTTAATTGAATTATATTAATGAATTTGGAAGCTCAAAGTTTATAATACTGGTATGATAGGTCTTAGCAAATTGTAGGGTATGGTTTATCCTTTTGCGGAGTTTATACTTAAATACAGTTGTTCTTGAAGTCCTCTCGATGTTGTGAATCCAATATTTTTATCAAAAAACTATTAAAACTCACTGATCCGTCTCTTTACTGGAGCTCTGTACTATGTGTCCACACAACATTGTGTTTCTTAACCAATTCCCCCATGTTGGCTTTGTCCAAGCTAATTGTTTAAGATGGCCTTACGTATCACCCTGCATTAATTGACACTAATTTACAGGTTAATTAATTTTGCATTATTTTCCAGAAGATATTTATAAGAAAATTACTATCAAAATATTAATTTTGGAAATTTTACAATTTAGAAATAATAAAATAACTTCTTTATATTCCCTACATAACTAATTACATAAAAGAATTACTTGTATGCAAATTGGGTTTTTTGGGTTGACCACTGAGTTATTAATTTCACGTAATGTGTTCTAGCAAATACGTAGTAGGCAAGGTCTAGCTGATCTGTATGGCTACATCATGTTCTGCCATCTTAAAGCTACTGTTTCTCTGAATTCCCATCCTATTTAAAATCTGAATTTTTTTTTAATTTGAGATGTACAAATCACGACTAAATTAGCTGCTCAAAAATGTCTTATCTATAGCTTTGGTAAAATTCAACGGGTTAATTTATAATTTACATTAAAATGCTCATTGTGTCTAGATCTAATAGGCTTGCTGTGTCATGAAGGTTTATATAGGTTTTTCGTCTACTGCTTTCGTAATATTAGTTAGATTAACTAGTGCTAGTTTAAAGAATGTTAGTTTAAAATACTCATAGAAAATGGCAATTTTTATATGTTAAAGAAAATTATAAATTGTTGCATTATATAAAGCCATTAGTAGGCTAAAATATAATAAACAATTATATCTAGTGATTTTAAGGATTAATACCATAACATATTTTTCATAAGAAAAATTGATTTTATTATATTTCTACTTTTAAAAGTTATTTTGGGTCAAATTTTGGGCTCATTAGGCACCAATATAGGATGCAGGTTTAGAATATGATTAATATCAGAAAACAAAACAAATTATTTTTGCATTTGTGTAGCACCTTCGCTCTGTTCTTGTACTTTAAATTAATTGTTATTAACCATAGTGTAACTGTCAATATAAAACTAGCTATGAAATTTCAAATTATTCATTATGACATTCATTGTCAGTCAAAGCTGATTCTCCTCAAAATTACTATTTATTGTCCCTGATTTGAATGTAAAAAATAAAATTATTTAATGTATTAACTTACCAATTGCAGGACCTATAAAACTAGCAACAAGTACAGCCGATTGACGTTGAATTGTCAACCGTAGTGTCATAAAGACATAATACTGAACAATTGTCGTGTTCTTCTCTGAAGATATATCCTCAACATCTCTTAAAGATTCATATTTTAACAGCTCCCACTCATGACTGTGTGTAAATCTGTTCATTCTTACAGCCTAGAATTAAGTAATGTGTTGTAATATAATTTAACAACTTTACAATATATATATATATATATATATATATATATATATATATATATATATATATATATATAAGCAGCTTTGCCCTGACTAACATAGAATAAATATACAACCAAAATTATTTTAACTGAAATGTTGAGGGTCACCATCATATTATGTATGTCTACACTAAGAAAGGATTTTATAATACAACCCTTAAAGGGGTAAAAAGGGGTTACAAAAGTTTTTATTTGAAAAAATATGATTTTGGTCAGATTTTCTTTATATTTAACATAAATACCCTGAAACACAATTAATGAAACACATTTTTCAGCATTTTCCAAAACTGATCTCCTAAAGGAGCTAACATTGGGTAAGGAGAGTGAAAAAGGTGTATAAAATTTTGCATCAAAATATTGTAAAATATTCAATTTTATTGAAACAACATAAATGTACTAAAACATAAATAAATTTAATGATATTTTTTTCATTTTTCATTTTATTAAATTCACACTCTAGTAGGGTAAAAAAAGGTGGTATAAAATTTTGTGTACGATTTTCTTGAAACATAAAATATATACCTTAAAACACCAATAATGAAACATGCATTTCAGCATTTTCCAAATTTCATCACCTAAAGGAATAAAAAGAGGGTTTAAAAATTTATATTAGAAAAATATTTTTCTAATAGCATTTCTTGAAACAAAACAAAAAATACTGTATTCTAAATCATAAGTAATTAATTTGTATTTTAATAAATTCCAGAATTTATCCCCATCCAGTTTGCATTAGAAAAAAAAATATTTTCTTATCAAATTTTCTTGACAATTGACAAAAAAATTCTAAAACACAAATAATGAAACACATTTTTCAGCTTTATCAAGAATTTATATCCTAAAGAAATAAAAAGTGGTTATAAAGTTTGAATTGAAGAAATATTTTTCTTATCACATAATCTTCAAACTTAACAAAAATACTTAAAAGCACAAATAATAAAACATGTATTTCAGCGTTTTGTAAATTTCTTCACCTAAAGGGGCAAAAGAAGGGGTATAACATAGTAGTTTGAATCAGAAAAAATATTATTTTGATCTGAATTTATTGCAACTTACATAAATATAAAACAGAAATAATGAAATATGTATTTCAGCATTTTCATGGATTCATATGCTAAAGGATAAAAAGAAGGATACAAATTATAAACTGGGAATAATATGTTTTTATTTCATATTAAAATTTAACATAAAAATACTCTACAAAAAAAAAGAAACATATTATAGCATTTTTTAAAATTAGAATCCTAGGAAGTAAAAAGGCAGTTAAAAAGTTTGCATTAAAGAAAAATATTTTTAAAATTTATTTTCTTTAAACTTAACATAAATACTCTAAAACACAAATAATGAAACAGGTAATTCAGCACTTTATAGAACTCATACTGTAAGTGATTATAAAGAGTATCACTTTGTATCAAAAAAACAAATTAATTAGGAAATTTTTAAGCCTAAGGCAGAAGTAATGAAACAGGTACTTCAGTTTTTCAAAACAAAAACACTAATGGAATTTCAAGTTTGAATTGCACAAATATTTTTTATCAGATTTTCTTGCACTTAACGTAATTCTCTAAAACACAAATACATGCATTCAGAATTTTCCAAAATTTAACACTTACAGATGTAATCTAGACTATATATGTCTATATGTAGCTACTAGATAAAAAGTTAGAACAAAATTTAAAAATAAGTAAAAAAACAATATAAATGTGAAAAGTTATAGTTAAATAGCTGAAAGATTGATTTAGAAGATTTCAAAAAAAAACTCTCTAAAATGGCAATAACTAGGTACTGAACTTTTATATGAAAGTTATGGTTGAATATTAGATGCTCATTTAGAAAAAATTTCAAAATAGACCAAAATAAAATGGGTTAAAACTATTTTCTATGCTTTAAAAAAATCAATAAGTTTGACATCCCCTTTAAAATTTCATTAAGGTTATTTATATGTATTATGAATTTTTAGTAATTATAATTTGAATGCAACAAGTCCAAACTCAAAAGTTATAAATTTTAGATTTGATGATTTTTTTCATTATAACAGCTAGAGATTTGAAATTTTGAGAATACCTTCATATTCTTATGAAAACATGCACTGACGTAATTTTCTAATATTCAAGTGCTAAAAGGGTAATTTTTTTTTTTTTTTTTTTTTTTTTGAAAACATGTTTTTGCTTGAATCTCTTGGATGTAACATAAATACTCTAAAACACAAATAATGAAGTACATGTTTCGGCATTTTTTAAAATGCATTCCCTAAAATGGTTAAAATGAGGTAAAAAAGGTGAAGGGGGGTATAAAATTGTTAATTAGAAAAGATATTTTTATATTTGATTTTCTTGAAACTTAATACAAATATTTTAAAACACTAATTATGAACCCACATATTTCAGTATTTTCTATAATTCATCCCCTAAAAAGGGGATAATTAAAAGGTTATCAAAGGGTAAAAAGGGGAATAAAACTTTGCTTTGGAAAAATATGGTTATTGGATTTTCTTGAAACTTTACATAACTATCTAAAAACCCAAATAAATAACATATATTCAACACTCTCCAAATTTCACCTCCTAAAAAGGCAAAGGTAGTTAGTTTTATTTTATATAGGCAAAGGAAATTTTATAGTTTCCACTGAAAAAATATATTTCTTTATAGCATTTCCTGTAATCTTAACATATATACTCTAAAAACAAATAATCAAACATTTACTTCAACATTTTCTAGTATTCATCCTCGAAAGGGGTTTATTTTTATATATTTGATTGAATTAAAAACAACTTTTTTTATCTGATTTAAATTAAAATAAATGATAATTATAAATGTATACAGTACAGGAACATGTACAATTTACTAGACCAGTATATTGATCAAAATAATTCATACAAGCAGAACAGGTGTTGCACATGTCACAAAATAGGTCAAAAATCATAATATCATGGTGGCCAACAAGTAGACTAAAGAAAATTAAACTAGGAAAGTATATTTCATGAATCAAATTTACTTAATTAAAATTTTAACTTACAATATATCCATAATGCAGGTCCAATTCATGCCCAAAATAGGTTGGAGAACTAATAGTAATGTTACATACATGTTTGTCAAATGGCCAATCAACCCACTGAGCAGTGCAGTATACATGAATCAACGAAGGTGTTACATAGTGAACAATCCCTTCAGGCTTTACTAACATTGTAGATTGGCCTTGAGTATTTAATTTCCCATCTATTAATTTCCTGAAACAAATTTAATATTTTGCTTAGTAAAACTGATTACGATATAATAATGTACAAGTTATACAAAGATTTCAAAACTGAGTTTTGATAATTATGTCACATGCTCCTCGGTTTGTCAGGAATAGTGACCTCCACACAGATTTACAAATCTCAACAGTAGGCAACACAACTACTCAACAATGTTAAAACTATTATGAAAACTCAAGCTGACAAAGCCATTTGAACTTGCAATCAAGAAGTGACTATAGATACCGATGGGCTACTCCTTGGATCATTTAGACTGTGGATGTAATGTACACTGTGATTGTTTAGTTCCTAACTAGTTTCAGTAGTACATGTAATAAATAAATAGAACAAAGAACAGAAAAGAAATATATATATTTCTTTGTATATATATATTTATACGAAATATATATATGAAATATATATACATTTCATATATATATATATATATATATATATATATGAGGGTGGGGTGAAAAGTTTCTGGCCTGACCAAGAGACGACACCACTAAGTCTACTTTTACAGTGGCATCATACAGTACTATCCCTAACTATCTTATATGTACACTTTCAGCCCAATTGCCACATTAGTTTACGTTTGAGAGCATACTGAACGAGACACCTCTGATGTTTTCGTGAAAATGGAAAAATTGGAAAATAGTGCTGTTATCAAATAATTCTATTTGAAGGGTTTTACACCAAAACAAATAAAAGAAGAGATGGATTCAACACAAGGACCTACCTCCCCATCATATTCAACTATTAAGCAGTGGGTTTCTGAATTTACAATGGGTCATGTGAGCACCTCCGATGAGCCACGCCCAGCACGGCTCTGTGAGGTCACAACTCCAGAAATGATCGAAAAAATCCATAAAATAGTGTTGGAAGACCGCAGATTGAAAGTGCATGATATAGCTGAGACCTGTAGGATGTCAACTGAACGTGTGCAAAATATTTTACACAACCATTTGGGCATGGAAAAGCTGTATGCAAAATAGGTGCCACGTTTGCTAACATGACCAAAATTGCTTCGAAAAAACATTTCTACCGACAATTTGGCGCTGTATAAGCGTAATCCAAACAAATTTTTGCGTTGATTCATAACTGTTGATGAAACTTGGGTCCACCACTATACTCCTGAAAATAAACAACAGTCTAAACAGTGGGTTGGATAAGGGGAACCAACTCCAAAGAAGGCAAAAACAATTTTATCGGCAAACAAGTTTATGACTACTGTTTTTTGGGATGCAAGAGGAATTATATACATTGATTACCTTGAAAAGGGTAAAACTATCACTGGTCAATACTACGCAGAGTTATTGCAACGTTTGAAACAGGAGGTACAAATTAAACAACCTCATTTGATGAGGAAAAGAATTTTTTTCATCACGATAACGCACCAGCGCATTCATCGAGTGTTGCCATGGCTAAAATCTACGAATTGAAGTTCGAATTGATGCCGCATCCTCCCTGCTCTCCAGACCTAGCCCTATTATCTGTTTTCTAACCTAAAAAAATGGCTTGGCGGTAAGAGATTTGGAAGGAATGAAGAAGTGATTAAAGCTGTAAATAAATATTTTTAGGAGCTTGACGTATCTACATTTAAAACTGGTGTAACTAAATTAGAACACCGTTATGAAAAATGTATCAGTCTCAATGGAGATTATGTTGAGAAATAAACAAAAAAAAATTTTAAAACATCATTTTTCTTTGTCATGTCGGAAACTTTTCACCCCACCCTCGTGTATATATATATATATATATATATATATATATATATATATATATATATATATATAGTGATAAATGTTAGGTATGTCATCATTTCTTCAGTGTTATTAATAGAAAAACATGAAGCAGATGGCAAACAAAAGTGTTCAATAATCAAAGTACAGATTAACTTCACAACATAGAAATCACTCTATGCATTTGACAGACTGAGATGCTCAACTAAGTACTACTACTTCATGACAAGAGTAAACATTCCAAATGCATTCATGACTTGCACCTAACTGATCTAAGTAAAGTGAATTTCCAACATTTTAAAATAAGCATCTAAATCTACGTAAATTAGTATTTAAAACATTTCCAGTGGTATTTTAAAATTTATTTTAAATTCTAATTTATGCAGATTTTAGCACAGGAGTATGTTTTTTTAAGATTTTGGAAGGCCACCATTTTGAAACTGCATTGTTTAAAATGCAACAACGTGCAAGCATATTGTTGGAAAAAAAGGGGAAGGAACACTGATAGAACTTCAGTGTAAATATTTCTATTCATGAAAAAAATGGTAAAAATAGAGGCAGGCAGAATCTATGAAACAGAAAAAAAACTAAATTATATTCAGAAAGTTTAGTAAAACTTAAAGTAGGTATGTGATCAGCGTTTCACTGACTAGTCCATTTATCACATAGTCCACTTATAGTCTTAAATGGACTATAATATAGTTTTACTGATTTATCAAAAAAATCATGTATAAAAAGTTAAAATTATCCCCAAAAAATTGGATCCCATGATTTTTTAACATTGTTTGAATACAAAATGCTAGAGATCATACATAACTTCAAGTCAAAGATGATTTGGAATTAATCCATATCCACTGTGTTTGTTTCATGAAAAAGCATATATCTTACACTGTGTAAAAAACTAAGGTTTTTCAGATATTAAAAGAAATTTTCTTTTTATTTTAAAGCAAGAATCATTTCTGAAAATTAGGAACAGAAATAGGGAACTCACGAGTTTGAAATCTCAAAGTCTGGCAGCCAAATGTCTTCAGCTTCAAGCTGTGCGTATACAATATTATCGTAATCACTCTTTCTCCACACTAAGTTGGGATCGTACCATCTCTAAAATTTAAAAAATAAACATACAGTATTATTTAATACCAGTGAAAAAGCCAGTAACAAAATTATTTGTAGCCTACTTAAATAAAAAATGTAACGGAACTATATCAAATTAGGGATTTACTTTATCGTATATTGCAAAACTTAGATAATTCTAAAAACCATAAACAAAATTCAGATTATCAAAAATTCAAATTAAAAAAGTTGGGAAGGGAAGATTTGCTGCATTACAATGTTACTTTCTTCATTCCTTAAAATAATTACAACAAATTAAATATGCAATGGCTTTGAAAAAAACAAAAAACTACAATGGTTTTATCAAAAACTTGTATATAAAAAGTATTAATTAACACAACTAATAATTAATTAGTTGTATTAATAATAATAATAATAATATTTAATTAGCTTATAAAATCATTTTTTGATATTAAAATGTCCAATTTTTAGACAATATTGAATATTGTCCTGTTGTCCTTTCATTTTTTGGCAGATATTTTTGCTGGTTTCATTTTTTATGGTTTGTAGACATTATCAGCTGTGTGGTGGTAATGTACTTCTTATTCATAAATATAACCAATCACTATTAATTGTTGGCAAAAATAGACTTTGTAGCAATTCAAATCCAGGAAAAATATAGGTGTTAAAGAAAAAAATTATTTAGAGGTGGTTAAGCGGTTAAATCTTACGAAAAAATGCATGTAATTTTTTTACACGAATATCATTTAAACCTAATGGCAGTGGTGTGCACAGCATGGGGTGCAATGGAACCCCCAAATGCCTCAAAAGGGCACTGAAATACCAGAAAAAAGAGGAGAAAAATGACAAAAGAAAAAACTAGCTCTCCGTGCAGAGAGGAGCTAGCAGATTAGCAATGCAAGGCATGCATTCTCATGCATCGCACGCTCTCAACAAATATCACTCATACTCCGAAGCACGAAGATGCGCCCGATCAATCTGAAATTAATACTGGACCAATTCTACACAAAAACCAACACCCGTAAATTTTTCCAGAATTTTCTAAGCCATCTAAAGAATTAATTGAAGAATTTATCAAAATTTTTGAAAACATACTTCATACTATTATCTCATCATGAAGAAAGTCATGCACAAATTAAAATATTCATAATTTAACGTAATTTACTGAGACATAGAGAAAAAATAAATTTAATAAAACCTATTGTTTTCGGGTGATAGAACTCAATTTTCAAAATAATTTTGTGGAATTTGGATGGGGGTTATCTAGGAAAACAAAAAAGGCACCGTTTTTGGTGTTGGCACCCACAAATTCAAAATCCTGCACACTCGACTGCCTAATGAGTTGTGGGATATCTTTTAAAAGTAGATGTGATACTGCTTCCATATATATATTATTATTATTATTATTATCTGTGTATAGACCCTGTTGGATCACGCAAAGCACTCCAACTCATGTCTTGTTCCTTCTAATCCTCCACACCTCCCTCATCCTGTCCCCATGGATCCTCTTCCGCTCCTCCATCCATTTTACCCCTGCTCTCTTTGGGATTTCATTCTCTGGGACCTTCCAAACAAGCATCTTTCTCCTGTATGCACTCCTGTCTTTAACGTCTGTTGAGTATATTTCTGTGTCATGTAGGTCTATTCTGACTTGTGCGATCCACGACGTTCTTGATTTGACACCTTGTATATACCTAAGGATTCTGTTGGCAAGTCTCGTTGTTGGGAGTCTACTGATGTGTCCATAAAACACATATCAGCATCAGCCTCTTTCTTCTGATATCTGCTGCCAGATTCGATATCTTCTCTGTGGTCTTCCAGGAGTACAACCGGTATCCATCTTCTGTTAATCTCGGGCCGAGGATCTTCCTCAAGATTTTGCGTTCTTCCTTCAAAATATCCTCCATGCTAGCTTTTGTGTGGAGTGCTAGCATCTCGCTTGCATGTAATACCTCCGGTTTTATGACTGTTTTATATATATATATATATATATATATATATATATATATATATTTAAACCAGTACATTACATTACACATATATAAATAAAATTTACAAAGGTAAGTAACCCATATAGATATATAATAACTGTTAGAGGGACTGGTACTACAACTATATATATATATATATATATATATATATATATATATATATATATATATGTGTGTGTGTGTGTGAGAGAGAGAGAGAGAGAGAGTGAGTGTGTGTTTATGAACTTGATCTAAAGCATCCTTTGAAAAATTCACTAACAACTTCAAATGATTTTTTATGTCATTCGACCTATTTCAGTGTGAGTAAAAGTAAGTAGAATATGATTCAAAAGGTTTTTTTGTGTATGAAACACATTACAAAAGGATCGCTTAATTTGTATGCCACAAGCAGCATGATGATTTACCACTGGATTACATGGATGACAAGAGTCCACGTGATGTATTCTGAAGGTAGCAGTGCTGATAACATGATGTCAGTTAATCTTGTTAATATATTATTCTATTTGATATAAATCATTGTAAGCATCAAAATAAAATTATGTATGAATAATTTATGTGTACGTAATTTCTAAGGACAAGAAACAAGGTACCTATGGCCCATACTTTAAAAACATGTACTTGACCTTTTTTATCAGCTTGTTAAAACCATCAAGTTTTTATTCCCCAGAGTTTCCATAACTCAAATTTATTAATGGTATTAAAAATTTGTTTAAATAAATTTCTAAATTTTCAATATAAATTATTTATAAGAATTATTTTTAATAATTTGGTATTCAAATTTATAAGAAGAACACAATATAAATTTTCAACTTTCTTATGCCCTCTTGCAAAATTGTTTTTTTATGTCTGAAAAAAAATCTGCTAGCAGTATTGTTATTCATGTATGCTTATTCGAAGTCTGTTCAAAGAAAATTTTAGTTTTTGACCAAATGAGAGAAAAAACTGGACAATATTGATCATCAAATTTTTTTTAAAGCTTAATGAGAGAAATCAACGGGTAAAGAACACATGTAAAAGAGTGATACAACCGCTTCAGAGATGGCCACTGTCATCAGTAGAGTGAGCATATTCTGGTAGATAACATCCAGAAATGGGGTTGTCATGGATCAAGTTAGTTATGTCGGTGGTGCATAATCACTAAATTAATGTCAGAGAACTTGCAAATGAGATGAACATTAGTGCTAGATCCATTCTTTTCATTTTGACTGAGAAATTAGCCCTCACGAGGGTCTCAGGAAAGTTTATTCCAAAGTTGTTAACAATTAAGCAGAAGCAACTTTATTTAAAGATTTCACAGGATATGCTCGATACTGAGAACAGTTATACCACCTTTCTCAACAGAGTGACTACAGGAAATAAGTCCCAAATTTTTTAGTACATCCCTGAAACCAAGTTTCAGTCATCACAATGGAAGGATGTACCATTACAAGACCTTTCAATGTTGCAAGTCATGCTGACGATCTTTTTTTATTCTAGTGGGATGGACCATAACCCTTAAGTGGGTGCGCTAGTGCCAAATTGGTTGCAATCTTTTATTTTCGCATCTTACAGTAGGTATCGTAATAATTAGTTTACATGAGTACAAAAGCGGATTTAGGCATTGCAGCAAATTGCAGCAGCGTGCCAGGTTGTGTGATACACCTAGGTGCGCCCAGCGAAGGGTTAATGATTATAGACCATGTATTTCTACTGTCACAAAAAAATACTAACAAAAGCCATTTTCATGACACAAGTATCCAACCTGTGGACAGTGGGCAGTTGACAGCTCCATCATTATAATGCACCTGCACATTCTTCACATTTGATTCAAAGTTCCTTGACCAAATGCAAAACACCTGTGGTTTGTAAACCTTCTTGATATAGCTCTATGTAACTTCTGGTTTTTCTTCAAGCTACAAATGTCTCTAAAATGACCAGATATCAAACCAGAGATGACATCTTGCAGAATGCAATGGACCTGATATGCTCCGTATCAAAAAATCCTTCTATTGATGTTTTCAGAAGTTATTCACTTTCTTTTTTTATAAATTTCAGCGAAGTTCATGAAGTAACATAGAAAAAAACCATATGTCAAATATTTTTTACTGATTTTTTTAAATATTTAAATGAAATATGTGATTTATTTCTTTATTGATAATTTATGTACAAATTAAAATAATTTGTATTGTTTTAGTTAAATATAATCTCTGTATAATTACCATGTAAATTAAAGTTGAAAGTCGAATGACATCTTTGGAATCATCCTGGAATAATATAATGCAATCTATTAGAAGTAAATCGATTTTAAAACATAAATATCAGACATAAGAAATATAGCTAATTGGGCCAATATGAGATGTTTCAATTAAGTTAGAATCATTCCAAATAAACAAGACTTAAAATGAACTACACCCACTTAATTTGAAATACCAGATTTATAAAATTATTACTTGTTGAACTGATTTTCCTACACATTTAAGATATTTTATAGGTCATTTAATTTGCCCTTTTAAATTATTTATCTGACTGGCTACTGTAAATTGTTTTGTAAAAATAGCTAAAACTCAGTAGGTTCAATAAGTTTAGTAACTCTAACATATTAGGTGTGGCAATTAAATAACCTAACTGATTCTGCAAACAGAGAGCAAACCACTGCAAGTTTGAACATGTCTGTGCTTGTTGATGCTTCCTCCATCTTGAGCTCGATGAGCATAGTTGTATATAACTGAGTCTCACTGTAGCAATTTCCCACTGAAGTCTTTGCGCTAGCATCTTGTTGAAAAAATGCAAAGTGTTCAGATGAAGTAACAACTTCACCTCAAGTTTCTTGTGAAACTGAAAAAAACTACTATAGAAGCTCATGCCATATTAAAGGAAGCGTATCAAAGTGAATGTTTATTGCACACACAAGTTTTTGAGTGGTTTAAAAGGTTTAAGAAGGAACGTGAAATAGCTGAAGATTATGATCCATGCCCTGCACAACCGTCAACATCAAAAATGGATGACAGCAACCAGGAAATTGGTAAATTGATTGTGAAAAATGTCGTTTGAGTGTCCAAGCTCTTGCTGAAGTCTCAGGTATTAACAAAGAAAATGTCCGTCAGATTTTCCATGAATCATTGAACATGCTGACAGTTTGCACAAAAATTGTACCAAAACCTCTTACTACAGAGCAAAAGGAATCCAGAATGAGAATGAACATTTGTGCTTACATTTTAAACAACAGTGATAATGATCCAGAATTGTTTACTTGTGATAAATCATGATTTTTTACTTCTAATCCTGAAATGAAATGCCAATCAACACACTGGAACAGCCCTATCTCACAACAGCAAAAAAAAAAAAAAACTAAAAAAAGGAGCAAATCAAAATTCAAGTCCATGATTTTTTTTTGCAAGCATGGAATTATCTACATTAACTGAGTCTCTAAAGGTCAGATGGTCAATTATGTTGTGGTTCTGACAGCCCTTCAAAGAGTTAGAAGATGGAAACCCAAACACACCAAGACAGTGTGTGTGTGCCCATTCTGCCTTGTCTGTAAAGGTGTTCTTTGTGAAATATGGCATCATCATGTTTGACCATCCACCATACTCACCCGAGCTGAGCTCTTGTGCCCTTTTTTTTTATTTCCTAAAGTCAAATCAGATCATAAGGGGACAAGATTTCACAGTGTAGAATTCATGAGATCAACAGTGATGCAGGTTCTCATCAAGCTGACAGAAGCAGGCTTCCATCACTGCATTGAACAATGGAAAATTTGTATGGCATGTTTTAGTGATCAACAAGGAGAGTATATTGAAGGGGATAAACTTTGTAAAGTAATTGGTGTTCAATAAAATGTTTTATGGTACGAATCCAATTATTTAATTCCCACATCATGTAACCAAAGACAAACAAAATAAAAACTTAACTTTTATTATCATGTAAATATAATGAACTACTAACATTCAACCTGAACAAGAAACTCTGATAATAATTCAAACCATTTATATTAGGTATGGGAAAATACTAAGTAGTAATGCACTAAAAGGCTGCTAGTTGCATATTCAAGTAAGGATGGTCTTCAATGCAATATGAGTTTAAATCCTCTTATAGAGCTTTATACTTTATCTTACACAAGTTTAAAAAATTCTTATAATTGTTGAATCAATTCATTATACTTACAAATTCAATATATTTGGGTATAAACAATACATATACTTTAGTTTGGTTTAGTTTAGTTTCTGCTGGCCTTTCAGTTTTGTCGTAACCACAAATTAGCATTTCCCGCAAACGTTGTAATGTAGGCTTGGGTCCATAGGTACCACAGTTGGCTAAACAACAGTACAATTAAATTACAAAAATAATATCACATTATTTTTCTAGAATATTAAAACAATTTTAAACTCCATGGGATTAAAGTCCCAATGATGTTTTTCATACATGATTATGATTATTTGATTATTGATTAAATGATTATTTGTATACACATACCACTCATCTGTTCTCTAGAGCTGCCATCACTAGTGGCTCCACTTGATCTTATGTTAAAAAATTATTTGTGAATGTTAACTAAATACTTGTATGTATACATTTTCTTATAAATTCACTATCTGAATATCCTGATCTTTTTGTTTTGTAATTTAAAAATGCTCCTTAAATATTTCATTTCTAATCTTTAAAGTTATCAATAATCACTTAAATTATATTTCATTATACAACTACGAACTTTTACAAATATTTTATTTGTAATGATATTACCATCTAGTCTTTAAGTTTAATATAACTATTTTCAATATACTATTCTAGATGTTCTTCTTTTAAAAAAATATATTTGAATTCATCACATTTAATTAGTTTTTATTTTATTTAACACTTAAAATGTTTAGTACTATATTTCATTAAATATTTAAATTTAAGTTTGGATGTTACAGAATCATTTCATTTTCCAAAACTAGCCTTCTTGTTCATTAATAATTAAGAAATAGTTTTGCTTTCTTGAGGTAATATTTTGCACTCTGATTGGTTTCCACCTGGAAACCAGTAGTAAGTACTGCTTCCTTTCATCTCTGACTATTCAATGACTGTTTGTTTTACATTGTATATTTTCTACCTCACTCTTCTTTTCAAATTATATTTTTCTCTTTGTTTACCTTAGATCTAGTCCTAATACGGGAGTCGTAACTTGGACTATTATAATTAAGTATAGTTCAATAAAACTAATTTAATTGTTATTTAAATTTATTTGGTTTAATTGATATTTATATACATGTAAGTTTATGAATTTCAAAGTGAACTATTTCATTTCATCTTTACATTTCTAATCTTTTAATTAAACTATCTTTAATTTTTCTTTGATATTTTGCTTTACAAAAACATATTTCATTTACAGGTTAGTATATCGATTTAGTCTAGGTCTGTGTAAAACCTATTATAAAGGTGATGCACTGGATAGTTGCTGATCAGCTGCATTCTACTTATTATGATTTATTCAGACTTTAAATTCTAATCGATAGATTAGAAATATTGGCTTAAATGTTGTGTTTCAGCACTAAATCGTCAGCTGATTCACAGACTTTTGATAAAAAATCCATTGTTATGATGTCCACTTTTGACATTGGTTCACATCTCCAAAACCAATCCCTGCAATTTCAAACTGAAACCTTCTTCTTAGATAGTGGGCATTAATAATGATTTATTTCAAAATAATAGTTTTTCCGCTTCATAATAAAATCCTATACAGATGAAATGCCAGAGTTAAGCGAGTTGGTTGATACAGTAGTTATAAATGGATAAGCACCAGTATTTAAGAGTATAGAAAGGTGCCTATTAAATTATATAGTAACCAATATATTAAATATGAAATATTTTGTTTAATTTATGTATTAATATTTAAATGGAATCATTGCATAAATAATACAGCATAATAATTTAGAGTCTTTTTTTATAACCAAGATTTGTTTTTACTATTGGTAAAATAATAATAAGTTAAATCATTATACTAGGGTTTAAATCATTATAAGCATTATATTAAGCATCATTATACTAAGTAGCTAAAATGTGTACACCTGACTTGACTCACCATCTGATATAATTTAATTATATATTTGATACATTACTTTGTTACTATAGTAAATAAAGTAATAAATATTTATGGTATAACTAAATTAATTATTTCTGTAAAAAATGTTTAAGTAAACATTATTTGGTTAACTTAATTTTCAGAATTAATTCACACAACTCTTACTGCTATATAATTTAACTAATAAGCCAAAAAGCTGAAATTTGGTACAGCCATTTCTTAAGAGCTCTTTGGAAAAATCTAATTTAATAATTAGATTTAAGAAATAATAAATGGAATAACTTCTCTGAAATGAATATTGATAATAAAAGTTTCAGATGTTAAGTAATATCCATTTCAATTTTGGAAATGTGATATGCAATAACAAAAATTTAATTTTCAGATGGTGATACATAAAAGTTGGTTTACCAAAAAAAATATTACAAAAAAATTACCTTGGACACAGTTTAAAAACACACAAACACAAAACCCACAGATTAGAAACTTCATTATAGTAAAGTCTGGTAGTTATGTCTGGTGCAGGCAGTATCAGGATAGTTTATCTGGTGACACCCCTTTTCACTCCTATTTCTGAATTTTAGTTTACAGTACTTAGTGATAATTAATATATTATCTACCAGATGTGGTATGCTTCCAGTTTAACTCAAATATTTATCATCAGAAAGCTGAACTCCATAAGATTTATTCAATTGAGTCAATGATTAGAATCTTAACAAAACAAAACACACTATTCAAAAAAATATTATGCTATTATGTAAATATGACCATGTAAACAAACTATGAGATTAGTTTCAGTATGACTACCAACATTTTAAAATTAAAAAATTGAAATCAAGTAAGCTCTAACTTACTATTGAAGTTTTAATTTTAAGTAATTCTCTTGTATCAACTGAATTTCAAACTTTTATCAAGCATATAAGCCCGTCCTCCCTATCTCCCATTTAATTCCCTTAACAAATTTTTAAAAAATTGTAACCTAGAGAACATGAATAAATTCTCATGTTGAAAAATCGTCAATATATAGATGGGTCTTTCATTCTTAGAAATTGGAAAAACCATTTAAAACCTTATTTTACCCTTTCCACACATGAAACGAAGCAGACGAATTCATAAAATAAACTCTGCATATGACTGTAACCTCTAGCAAGGTTCTACTCTACTCTGTGTTCTACTCAAAAAACCCAAGCCCATGTGTAAACTTTAAGTGCCAAGAACAATTGACCCTATTATAATAAGGTCAATTTTCTATAAAATAACTAGTTTTTTTTTTAAAGAAAATGATTATAATAACATGGAAAAATAGCTAAGTCTATGATTCTAAGTTTAAGATTTGCAAATGTATAAACAACTTAAGCACTAAATCAAATATAGGCAGATACATTTTCCATATTTGTTTTCAAAAATGCTGTACCATGTAGAAGGTATAGAAAATAGTTAATTAAGAAAATAAGCTTCAGTGGAAATACTTTGAAAAAACCTTTGGCAATACACTGGGTTCTTTTTAATTATATTAAAAGAAATTATTATTTCTCTCTCTCTCTCTCTCTCTCCCTCTCTCTCTCTCTCTCTCTCTCTCTCTCTCTCTCTCTCTCTCTCTCTCTCTCTCTCTCTCTCTCTCTCTCTCTCTCTCTCTCTCTCTCTCTCTCTCTCTCTCTCTCTCTCTCTCTCTCTCTCTCTCTCTCTCTCTCTCTCTCTCTCTCTCTCTCTCTCTCTCTCTCTCTCTCTCTCTCTCTCTCTCTCTCTCTCTCTCTCCTGGAATTGAGATCTTTTGATTTAAGGAATTGTGTTTTGCATTTAAAGAAATGCTCTAACATTTTAAAGAAAAAAAAGATTTTGTTAAGTGCTTAACTCGCTAATCCCTATATCAGTGATTTTTGCTCACTATATCAGTGGTGAATCTGGGCTAAAATTTTGTATGGTTTTGAAATATTATTAAAATTTTTTTAATAGTAGTACAAGGTCGTTTCTAAATGAATATCGGTGTTTCAAAGATATTAAATATTTATTTTTATTTATTTATTTAAGTTTTTGCTTCCAGTGACAGATAATACAGGAAATCATATAACAACTTATACAATATTAGCTGTATGCATGCTACCAAACTGTTTCCTTTTCCTCCAGAGCCTTAGCAGCAAACAGGACTGCACTTTGTTTCAAGCGATACTGTTGTTTCTTGACTCTACAAAGTCATTTCTACATCCTTCATTTATCTTACACTACTTGTTGTTGGTAATGTTACAAATTTTACCAACAGTTAGTTCTAGAATGCAACAAAAAACATGTTAAAACTAGTTTTTCACTTCTAGAATGCAACAAAAAAAATAGTTGACGGAACTGTTCAATTAATTTCCTAACTTTAAGAGGATTTGTTAACATAAAATGAGATATCAAGGATATAAACAAAACAGTTTAATTAAATATCTCATTAACAATCATCATAGTGTTCTCAATTTACTGTTTTCAAAAGATTATAACCCTCATATCAGCTGCTTGTCTCCATTGTTACATTTTTCCTCCATCACTGTTCCTGTATGTTATATCTGGTATGTCTACTATGCATTGTTCTATTGATTTTGTAACTGTGTGCATATACAGAGTCTGCACATTCCAGGGGAATTTAATAATAATGGTTTCAAATTACAAACTAATGTTTCATTGGCAACATTTGATTAAAATATCTTTGTTAACAATATTACTTCTTGATGTTAGTTGTTATTGAACGCTTTACAATATAACAACAAATATTGTGAAAACACATTACAAATATGGTAAGAGTTAAGCAGAAACTGTACAGAAGCTTCATATGGCTCTAGGTTGTTCTAATGTACCTAATGAGTCAACAGTTCATAGGCTAATGTTGACACAACAGGTTCAATTGCAGACATCAAAACACCAGTTCACTTTCGTTCCAGCTGGACTGATCAGAACATTGAAATTATGTATGGCAATATTGCCATGAGTCCACAAATTTGCCTTTATTCAAAAAATTTGGGCATCTAGAAAAGCTTCCTTCCGCTAATTCTCACAAAGGATCTCCATATACGGGCCTACAAAATTCATTTAAATCAACAACTGAAATCAACAGACCTTTTATAATGGAATAGTTTGTTTAATGTATTATGATGAGACATATCATGCAGACAGTAGTTTTGCAAAGTTTCGAATGGATCTTCTCTAATATGGAACATTTTTATTTAAGTGGCTACAGAACTAACTGGTACATTTTTATTAACAGAACTTATGCATTTGGGTGTCAGAAAATCTTTATGTAACCCATCTCAAGGTAATATATCCACAAAAAATAACTGGGTGATTTGGATTTTAGGGTCATTAAGCTTTACTTTCTTGAATATGATTTTTTTTTTAATAACGTCTATGCTTTATGCCAGTTAGACTAATTAGTACTAATAATCAGTGTTAATTATAAGGGAAAAGCAACAGTAGCTCAAATGGAAATGCTATAACAGTGAATGGAACAATGCTACAGGAATATGGTTGAACATTTTTATGGCCTTACCTTAACAATATGAATACTGAGCATTGTGGTTCCAACAGGATGGTGCTACATGCCACACAATATGAAAATTACTTATCACGCAATATGAAAGCCTTGTTCAGCATTAAATTCCAACCCGAGTCCTTTCACGCATCATTGATCCAAACTGGTCAGCTAGGTCATGTGACCTAACATCCTTGACTTCTTTCTTTACAAGTATAAAATTACAATCAAACAATACTGCAACTAAAGGAAGGGATTTACAATCTCATTTCCCAAACTGAGGAGAAAACCTGTCTGGATTTGTCAGAGCAAACAAATTTCACTGGTTAAATTACAACAAGCAGATAAAGTCATAGAGGACATATGTTAGCCATATTATTTTATATGTAATGGGTATATGTAAAGGTAGCATGTGTTCTTTGTATTGATGTTGAAATATGATACATTTCATAAATATAGTGTTTTATTCAACCCTTATTGAATCTCCTTTTATTTAAACCATATTTACTTCAACAATAAAATATTTCCTCCAGTTAATCTGACAGTTAATTAATCTACTTTAAATTTATATGAGAGTTAAACGAGAAAAATTTAACAATTCCTTAATATCTTTTATTTATAATTGCAACTTATTAAACTGTAATTTTGAGTGAAATTATTTAAAATCAAGTCAAATAACTACCATTATCTGTAAAGGCTTTGTCAGCAAAACTTTAAACATTAAATGAAATAAAAATTTATTAGCATTAACAATTTTATTATTTTACCGCTATAGAGATGAATTTTGGAAAATGTTAAATATGTGTTCCCTTATTTGTATTTTAGAATATTTATGTACTTTAAAAAACATCTGATTAAAAATATATTTTTCCAAAGCAAAATTTTATACGTTTAACCCCTGTAAAGGGTTAAATGATGAATTATGGAAAATGCTGAAATATGTGCTTCATTATTTCTGTTTGAGAGTATTTAAGTTTCAGTATAATCCAACCAAAACCACATGTTTTAAAATAAAAACTGTTACTCCCCTTTTACAACTTTCGGCATTCAATTTTGGAAAAATCTTCTTAATGCATGTTCAAATAGTAAATGAAAGTATCTTAAAAATTTCAAGTATCTAGCTGTTATAGTTTTGGCTTTATGTTTATTATTAATTAGTCAGTCAGTCATATTTTTTATAGATATAAGGTTTCTTTTTCAACTGTGTTACTTGCTATGGCTACCTAGTACCCCTGCCTATTATGAGTACAGTCATTGAATATAGATGTACATATTCAATGGTACAGTATAAGACATGAGAACAATAGATCCCAAGCTAAATAAAAATAAATTGTGGAAGAAACTTGTACAGAATATGTAAGTCTATTAGTAGACAGGCAAAGTTATGATTCCAAAACACTAAATCATGATACATACTTATGCATAATCTTTCAAAGACATGTTCACTATCCATAAAATTATAGTTTCCTAAGAGAGCTATGAACACTGTCAGCTGAAACAGCTCTCTTCTAAAAAACAGGTACTCACTGTTTGGTTATTCCTGTTCCTCGCCATTGTTTAATGACTCATTCATTAGAAATCCACTACAAAACTGTAGCATTTCGATTTTACTTTTGAATGGATCCAACGTAAAAATATGAATAGAAAAAAATTACTGACATATATAATTAGACTACCAATTTTAATTATCATATAATTACAATGGCCATATAATTTTAATGGTTTTAGGTGTACCAAATGAAAACACTGATTCACAGCAATAACATCCATTAAAACTGTTTTTTTACAATATATGTTCTTTTCACACGAAACAAAATTGATAAGAATTTCATCAAAATATTTATAATTTTCTTTGTTGCTAGCAACAAGACTGTTATGGAGCTGGACTGGCGAAAACATCCTTTATCCATAACTATTAAAGCTATATATCTTAGAAAACACTTGACTTAGGTCAAAATTTTATTGTATGTTTTCACAATTTTGTTATATCAACTTAAAAAAATACATAAAAGTCTGAATTTATTAAAATTAAGAAACCTGAGTTAAATCAGTTAAAATCTTATAAGAGTAATCTTACTATTATGTAGATGAAGCACTGCATGTAAAAAATATAAATAAAATAATAGGTACTTTCAAGTATTTACTTGCATACTTGGTGAACTGGTGTACAACGGATTAAAAAAATGAGTTCTTCATAGTTTTATTTTTTTATACAGTTATTATAGCATAAATGGGGTGGTCAAAAATGTTTGTAAAATAACATGTTTTTATTTTACAACACAATAACAATAAGTTTTCATAAATTATTAAAGTCTACATGTAAATATTAAATAATAAAAAATAATCAAATGAAATAATAAACACAGTATGCGTTAACAAAACCAAATAAAAAGTACTATTTTTATCTTACTGTTTTTGAAATTATTATTTCACCATCATAATCAGCATGAACATCTATATATATTAGAAGTTTAAACATTTAAATTACTTTCATATTTCAATAACACTGGAAATACAAAAATGAACCCTGACCACCATAAAATAAATTTCTTAATTTCAACATTTTTTTAAAATTAAAAGTGCTAATTTGTGCAGTGTTAAATGATGACTACAATGAAATCAGACCTTCAAAAATATTTAAGATACACAAGATATGACATCAAGTTTTAAAATAGCTGCCAATATTTGAAGTTCCAGTTAAAAGTTAAAATTATTTATAAATATGAAGTAGTAAATACTTAATAAAGCCAATAATCAGTATTAACTTCAGCTGTGCACACACTGTTGTTTCTTTTTAACAAATGGTGTTATCACAACATACACCTTATAATGTACAAACTTCTATTCATACAAATAATGTAATGTTTGGGTTCATTTTTCATCTAGCTAACAATTTTTGTTATAATTAATTTTACAATTATTTTGATCCAAGCTAACATTTTTGTTTAAGTTTCTAGTTTATCATGGATTGTAACAATACAATAGACAAATTAATGGGAAAAACAACTTCATAGCAGTTGACATTTCTCTTTCAATATAAATTTTTTAATGTAGACAGCGGCATTATATGATTTCAATTTGTATGCACTTGATCATGTTTGTTCATGTTTGTAATTATTGTCTCAAAACAACTCCAATGACAGTGGAACTACCCCTTTTAATAACTAGGGTTATTAGAAAATAGTTACTTTAGCAGCTCTCAATGTAAAATCCAAACACAAAACCATGAAACTTACACAAATCACAATTTCTGAAAAAAAATTTCTATGTATGTAAATACAATGAGGATTCATTTTCTTAATTTCAGTACTTATATTTTTTTTATTTGATAATTTTTACTTTTTATCAGTCTATGCAGATTTTAATGTTGCAATGGTAGAATCAATTTTTTTAAAGAATAAATATGTTTATATTTTTTTTAAATTCATGGTCATTTTGAAATTGATTAACAAACGTTAATAGGTAAAAAGAACTTGTAGAAATTATATTATGAAAATATATTTTTGAGTCAAGTTAGATTTTTGTACATCAAAATGTCTGTTTTCATGATATTATTCAGTGATATTTGTTTTTGGAAATACATCTCCATTATGTATATATAGTTATATTACGTATATTATAGTTATATCTGACAATTATTAATTTTTTCTGATGCAATTATTTTTTTAATTTCGTAATTATAACTGACATAACATAGAAAATAAATTATACAAAAAACAGAATGCCTGTTTATTTTTATAGTATTTATAATCTATTTGGAAAAAAATCAATATTACATTAATTCATTAAAACATTAGTTTGCAATTATTGAAAAAGCAAAGAAACAATTACTTGAATTGGAATTTTTAAATTAATTATTTATGTTATAAAATGTATAAATAGGAAAATATAAACTGGTAAAATTAATAGAAATCCAGCTTTATTTATGATTTTTGCTAACATTCGCCATTGCCGTCCACCATCTTCTTTTGACACAAGGGATAGACTTTCATAATCTCCTGTTGCCTGTAAATATAGACTTATTACTTTAGTTCTTCTGAATAAAACATTTTGTAACATTTATGAAAATTATTACATTATACAAATTTTAATTTTTTGCAAAAAAATGCAAGTCAAAATATTGTTATTTATATAACCATATTGTAAAAAAATATTGTAAAAAAAATATGTCATGTCATTATATTGACATGAATGAAAAAAGACATTAAACATTATTTATACAAAATTATCACTGCAGAAAGCCTTACCCATTTTCGAAAAAATGTTTATTTCCAACTAGTACAAAAATAGTACAGATCAAGCAAGTACTTTCACATTTATTCTTGTTATAATAACCAAGTTACAGTTATAATAGTTGTTGTGTACATTGTTCCAGTCAGTAGCTGTTGTATCAGCATTAAAACAGTTTCCACGCATCACTATTGCTTAAAGTGTTTTACAATAAATAACACATGTAAACAGTTATACAGTTATTTATTTCACAAAATTGTTTTCTGAAAACACTGTTTGCGTATTCTTTGCCTTTATTTCCTATCATACAAACCTAACCTCACCATATTGACTTACCTTAAGATCACCATGTGTAAGTAAAACTAACTGAACGATTCTATTGGTCAGTATTATGTTTGACAGAGTTTGCAACCAGGAAGGCTTACTTGACCATCGAGTCATACAACGTGTTGTTACTGTCAGAACAAATAAGATGGTGCTTAGGATCAAACTACCCGAGTAGAAACGCACTGTAAAATATAAATCATATATAACACTAATACACATACAGTAAAAATAATATAAAATATTAGCCAGAGCTTACACCCAGGTTTTTTTTTTTGGTAAATGGTTGAGTAAGATATGACTTTAGGGGTTACCTTTAATTAACGTGTGGGGTTATTAATGAACTTGTAATTGTAATAACATAAGAATATTGTATAATAATTAAATGTATTTAAGAGCGTTGTTGAAACACCAATAGTTGATTTTTTCTAATGAACCTGGAATAGAAGACATTGTAAACGCCTAACACACACACACACACACACACATATTGTAAGATTTCCAGGATTTTAATGAATTTTCGAGCTAGATTTTTTAAAAATTATGTTCATTACTAAGATCTCATCTTAAAAATTTTATAAAAAATAATATATATTTAATAGAAATGAGGTGAAATGAAACAAGCACTTTTGAAAAGGACAAATAATTCATTCATCTTCTTCTAATTTAAGATTTTCCATACTATTCATCAGATTTTCCATTTATAGTAGTTGCAGGTGCATCATTAAATGCCCAATTCTAGACAGCAATTTCATATAGGATTCCAGATTGGTCTGAGGAGTCACTGATTTTAGTTTATGAGCACTATGTCTGCATTAATAACATATAATACTACATAAGCATTAAGTTTTGTATTAGTAATTATAATTCGATGCTTACCAATTTTTGGTATATTTTTACCATTTGAATGAATTTTGAATGCAAGGTATGATGTGTACAGGCATTGAAGAAGTACTATCATACATATAACAAATATTCGTTGTGAGCTGTCTGGGTTAAGCCAAAAAACTGCTGCAGATAATACCACCAGTGCTGAAAAACAATTGAAAATGTTTAAATATTTTGTACTTGTAACTTTACTTAACTTTTTAACATACATTACAGCATTTATGCAAAATATAATCGATAAGTCTATCAATTTTATGCTGATACCTTACGTTGAAGGACTTTAGGTAGTATTTTTTTAATTAACATCGTTAATTCATACCTTTATTGAAAACTAAATGAAAATTTACTCAATATAAATTATAAACTTAAACACAAAACGTAACTAATAAAAAAAAATTATCTAATTATAAGATTTATAAATAATTCACATAGGAAAAAAAGGACTACATAGATGTTCAATTTTTTGAAAGTTTCAAAATCATAAATTTATTAAATTCTAATAGTTCAAAAATTTAAGATAGAAGATAAAAATATCTTAAATATTACATAAAATAAAAATAGAAAATTACTTCACTTGTTCAGTAGCAGATTTACACACTTACCAGACTAATAAGGGGAAATTAGAACACCAAAGTTTACTTTTTTTTATTGTGATAACACTTGCAGTGTTCTGTGTGTGTGTGTGTGTGTGTGTGTGTGTGTGCGATTTTTTTCAGAACTATCAAATTTTTGAGGGGTATATAAAACAAAATCCTTAGCTGTGTTTTTGCCTTATTAAATTTTTAAAAATCTGAAATAATTTGTAATAATTAGCAATCTGTCCTCTGCAATCCAGTACCAACATATAACTTGAATTTTGTAAATACACACACACACACACACACACACACACACACACACACACACACACACACACACACACACACACACACACACACACACACACACACACACACACACACACACACACACACACACACACACACACACACACACACACACACACACACACACACACACACACACACACACACACACACACACACACACACACACACACACACACACACACACACACACACACACACACACACACACACACACACACACACACACACACACACACACACACACACACACACACACACACACACACACACACACACACACACACACACACACACACACACACACACATATATATATATATATATATATATATATATATATATATATATATATATACATATTATTAATAAAACAATAATTATTTCTTACAGTGATTTTACATTATTATCAACCCTTTTTTGTATCTCTTGATTTCAAAATAAAATTAATACCACTGTTTTCTTTTGGTTTTGCTTTGGACACTTTACGAAACAATTAAGCAAATTTTTTGACATACCAAGTAGGCAACAGAAGGGTAAAAAAAAAGAATCATTAAAATTCCTTAGTACATATTGATAAACACAGAAAATATCTTAAGAAATTAAAGTATTATATATACTAACAATTATTTGCATATTAAAAAAATATTTGTTTAATTTAAATTTACCAAAAGCAGGAGTAACATAGCTGAAAACCAAAACTGATGATCTGCGTTTTATTTTAAATGTTAGAGTAATTGCAGCATTGTAAGATGTTTCATTAGGGTCTGAATGATTGTAAACTGTAATATTTCTTCTTGCTGAATAATCGAGCAACTCCCACTCAGGATTATGTTTATTACCACGTAAAATCACGGCCTGCAACACAAAATGTTTAACAACACAAGTACTGCACTTTTAAGTAGCTTTTTTTATATTTGGTGAAATGGATTATTTATATATTTATGTAATTGAATTTGTTATATTAATATTAGTATATTATTAATTAGTAGTACAGTATTACTTAGTAATCATTTGCAAGATAATTTCGGATTTTTTTGAGAATGAATTCTACAGAACAAATAGCAGAATCAATTCTGTTAAAATTTCTTATCAGGCCACAATTTCCCTTAACTTGAGTTCAAAAATGTAATTAATAATGTATGCAGTTGGCCTAAATTAAAGAAACAATATTATTTATTTATATAATATGCCTACTCAAAGCATTTTATACAAGGTCAAAAATAGATGTATATGAATTTAATTTATATACCAAGAATATAACTTATATGAGATTGATTTTTATTTTGTAATTAATTTACTCATGACCTGCAACTTTTATTTATCTAACAAATATAGTATACTGACTTGCATTATGAATCTTACGAAATATATCAACAATTTTTTAAAGTTATTTTTAGAAGTAGAGTTATGTTTTTTCTCAAATGCAAATTTTCTTGATAACTATCAAAAAATTTTGGTTTCTTTTTTTTCTTTTTAAGGAAGCAAACAATATGTTTATTTTGTTTGAATGCTTTTTTGAAGGCTGTTTGTAATTAAACTGTATGAAAACCATTAACTCTATTTTTGTTGGATGTTTCATATAGTTGCTTTATCCATATTATTGTATTTAGCTGAGTATCATAAGTTTTTACACTATTCTAACACCATTTAGTTTCATTACCA
>CM040191.1:40440640-40468140 GCA_022606455.1 Callitettix versicolor | reverse complement strand
ATATATATATATATAGATAGATATAGATATAAAACCTTCATAGTGTCAAGAACCATAAATATTAACAAGTCAACAAAAGAAGTGGTAACATATACGCATACATAAAACAGGATGGTACTAGAAACCACTTAACTGAATTTTGAACAGAGTGGACTTGAGAAAATCTCTTGTTTGATGGCATAGCTACAGATTAAATGAATTAACCTTCTAAATGCAAGTCGAGGACAATGAAGTAATGTAAGTAAGTGTAGTTAAAACATTCAGAAAAGCCAGTAATAACAGCAACACTGGAGAATGTAACTTTAACCGAGTTTTAAACAAAAGTGTATGTAAGAGACACTGAATTAATATCAGTCAATAGATGCACAAAATAAGCTTTAATTTCATTGTATTGTACAAAGCTTGGAATGATAATAAGAAGAAAAACTTCTTTGTCATAAAAAAATGAATAAGTGAAATTTAAAACGAGATTACAGAATTTAAAAGACTATATTTATGTATGTAAAAAACTAATACTACTACTTGACAAAAATGTCATTCAGAGCACTGGATATAGCTTCTGATCATTTCGGTGTTCTGTCCAACACTGTTTTCGCTTAGGTTACATATGCAAACCTTTTCAAAGTTGGCCTATGATATTACTCCACACTATATTTTGGATTAATTTAATTTTCATATTGACCTTTACGAATAATTGATAATTATCAATTCATTGCTTTTTGAAAAGGCCAAGATTAGATCAAATTCAAACTAGAAATATAACTCTAGTCATTGTCATCAACAGAACTATTGTGCAACTATACATCTTCAGTATTAGTTTAGCAGATTGATGCCCTTAGTAAGTTCAAACAATCCACTGACTAGCTCATTCTGCTTAAGATCCCGAGGGTTCTGAAAACAAAAAACCCCTAGGCTCTTACTAACAAGAGCCTCACAAACATGAATTATGTGTCATGCAGTTAAAGGCTCTTTCCTGTTTTATGTTTTTAAAATGAAAACAGTTATTTTCTTTTTCAACAATTAAGAACTTCTTGGCCTTGTTTAACTTCTTCCTCAGACTAATCTTTTATAAATTAATATTTTCTATAAAAATCGTTGTAACATTTTATTTGTTTAAAGAAAAAAAATTATTATTTAAAAAATGTATAATGTACTATAGTTGTATTTTTACAGTAGTTCTTATAGTTACAAAGCCATTATAACATTTGTAGACTTTAAAAAATTGAAACATTTATAGACATAAATCTGGTTTATATATTTTCTTACTTCAATACAGTGGAATAAAATATGCTATTTAACAAAAGTCAGTAATAATACCAATTTTTAACATTAGTGTTTAATTTTAAAATATAAATGATAAATTTTATTAACACTTACGAGGGTCATCCATGTTGTAAGTTTCATAGTGGCGCTGGTATCCAGCTGAAACAAAACCTCTTGATTACTTTTAGGTATCAAAACTAGCAAGTGATACTTTTAAAATAAAACTTTAATATTTATTATGCTGATATACACATTGTACAATGCTTATCTGTATAATATGGACAAAATTTGTTGAGCAAATTTTGAAAAAATGTAATCTCCCCCACTATTCTTCATTGTGAATATTCAGATTTTTATTAATAGCTCTTGAATTATTGTTTCTAAGAGATAGTGCTGTTAATGACTTTTTTATTCAAAATATGTATATCAAAAAATTAATTATGTAAGTGCTATTTATTTCTTAGAAAATTCATATCAGCCATTTATATTCCCATTGCATTATAATGTTTAATACTTTTTTGGCTCCACAAGTTTAATTATTGGCTCTACAAGTTTTATTATTGGATACTATTATATTATTATATATGATATGACCAAAGTAATTCTGTATAGTAATTATACCAACAGACCTAAACAATTATCATCAAAAATATTTAAATTGTTAAAACCTTACATATTCAATCAATTCTGGAACGAAGACAATATAAATTTCAGTTTTATTTGAGTTTGGTCGTGAGAACTTATCATAGTTACAGAATTTGCTATCGATAATCTGCTGTTCTACACTTCCATCACAAGCTCCTGAAATAAAAAAAATGTGTTCAGTTACACAATATATCTTGTGTCTTAAAATAATGTTTACACAAAATAGTAAAAAAGAACAGAAACCAAGGTAAAGAGATCATTAAAAACTACACAAAATTTCACTCAGAAAAAAAATTTCAAAAACCTCAAGAATTTATGCAATTAATAAGAAAATATTACTTCAATCCTAAATGATTTGGATATAGAAGAGGATGAATAGAAATTTAAGACTAAATGTCAGAAATACATGAAAAAACAGTGGTATGTTTATGAATAAACAAAAATTAAATGATCTTGTTGTGAGGAATGAAGAAGATGAAGGATGATTTAGTTTAACCTTTAGAAATAAGATTTTTTTAAATCTTGGATAAAGTTAAAAGTTATAGATTAAGACAGAAGTTTCAATAAATATTTATCTACTTTTGTTTTAGAAAGTTAAGTTTTCTATTTCATTTTGAAACCTTGTTTTTTTCTAAATGATCGTAAGGATATTCTTATGATTTGAAAATGCCAGTACAGTTTTTAAGTAGTACTATATTTGTAAAGTTGTCTTATACATGAGTTAAACACAAACAGTTAAATACAATTGCAACAGTAAACAATTAGTCTCCAACAGTTAAACTCCAAACAGTAAAGTGCACAACTTGAGACAGACTGTTAATAAATATTAAAAATTTAGTATGGTAAAAATAGTACTTCAATAACCTGATATTATGTAACACACTTGATGCTGAACAAAAACATAAATTATAGTACTTTGGATAAATACTCAAGCTTAATGCCCTAGACAGCAAGGCGTGTCGTGGCATCCTCAAGCTTCTTCATTAATCTGTTTGGATTTTGGATGTAAAGAAGCTATGTTGCTGCAAGAGATTAACGCATTATTTCAGTATTGAAACCTACTCTACTGGAACATCTGTGCATAGAAAACAAATAATACTGAAAGAAATGGTTTATTATAGTCAGCCAAATGACAAAAATAATTCTAAGATGTAAGCAAATAATATGTGCATGGAAAATTTTCAAAATTACTCAGCTCTATGTACAAACTCCTAGTTAAAAATTTCAGGCTAAGGGGCAAAATATACAAATTCCACATTTAGACAAACAAAATTTACTACTTCACATATTCCGTTTAAAAAATGAGCACATCTTCAGAATACTTGTTCAAGGTTTACAGTGCATGTGACACTAATATAGTAATGGATAAGGTACATAAATTAGGGTATAACCCCGTGCAAATGAATCCAGTTAATCAACCTCAACCTGTCACTAAACTTTCCCTGCCTCTATTTTTGTTTATCTGAAACCAATGAAGGCATTTATAAAACCAACAGATTATGTCATACCGATATTAAGGTAGAACCTCCAACACCTAAACGGAGTGTAATTTAATGTTTAAAATGTCAGGAGTATGGTCACAGGAAAAACTAATGCCACAAACAACCTCCTTGTGTCAAATGAGATTATCAACATTCATCTGATATATGCACTAAACCCACTACAACAACTCCAGTATACGTCAATTTTAAAGGATAACATACTGCTAATTACAAAGGCTGTCCTCTTCATATAAAACTCCAGCTGATAACAATGTCATATAACCAAATAAATTCAGTAATTATTAGTAGGTAATAAGCCAACTTGTGCTCAAATAACCAAATAAAACCAGGATAGAAATAATTAATCACATAATCAATAGAATAGACTCAATTCTATTCCTTCTTTAACCTTTAATGCAAATGTTCTCACAACTTCTTCTAGGCTTTACTGAAAAAGTAAAGTACTAAAAAAGATAGTAAGTGTATCATATTGTATTTAATGTATCAGGATGTAATATTTACCAATATTACAAAAGTTTTCAATGACAAACTACTATTCATAATGTAAACAAAATTTCAAATTGATCTATTTGCTCATGTACAAATAAATACATTCAGTAAACAAAAATATCAAATAGGACCATTTTATTCAGCCTCATCAAACAGACATAAACAAATAAAATTGTTGAGTACTTTTTAATGAAATTCAAACACATTTTTTACTTAGAGGAGATTTTAATAGCAACCATCTACATAGCGTCCAAACCATCTACATAGCCGCATGCTCCATGGCACAATCTGTAACCTGAATCTAGAGTTTGTGTACCTACTTTAATCTAACTTTATATTCTGTTGCTGGGAACATAGAGGGCATAATTTCAGTTCACCACTTAGTAATACAAGAACTAATCTAAGATCATTACCCAGTACTAAATATTTTTAAACCAGACATTAGCTAAGTCAAAACTTACTAAACACACTTTTTCTTGGAATTTGTAGGCATCAACTTTAGTCTCTCTTACAAATACATAAATACCATTAAAGACACAAACAGTCCTTGATAAGGCAATTAGCATTTAAATAAATCGGTGATAACCCACAATTTTTTCAAATTTCAACTACAACAAAAAAACAACATAATGAGACATTCTAACTACTCCTTTACTCTACATATCAAACAACTTCACACTATAACAAAAGAATGCAGAAAACTCTGAAAGGTATCCTGCTTACGATCTACAATCTAAATTATTAAATCTACTAGACAACTAAGGATACCATAGCTTTAAAATGTGAACACCAAACTGCTTTATACAATCAACTATCTACTGTTAATACTCAAGACGTTTCTCTATGGAGAAAAATTAAATATTTAACAAAACAAAGAGAAAGAGTTCCTCTGCTGAATAACGATAACAATTGGTATTCGATGCCTGAAGAAAAAGTTAATGCTTTCTCAAATATACTATGTATAACCAGCTTAAACTTTGTAATGATCATGGTAAAGGTTTTACTTGTTATACCAAATTAAATAGACCAACCTCTTCAGTTAATAATTAATTTGATATTATTGTAATATTACTAACAAGAATCTCTCTATATAATAAGTAATTATTAGTGACTAAATCTCTTATTGTATCATTTACTTTTTGATATTAAATTCTATCCTTTTCTTACGTGAGGGGAAGAGGATAGAATGGAAGTTGTCATAAGCAGTACCAGTTGCAGACTCACTTAAATATCTCAGACTAATAATTTTAAACACCAAACTAACATATGGAACCTACATATCCCAAACCTAGTCAAGAAAATATGAAAACAAATATTTCAAGTACACATATTCTACTTCTACTACATTACAAGACGTATGATTCTAATGAGACCATGGTAATATGGATGTTCTGTGTTTGGATCTACCTTCAACTCACAAGTAAGGAGAACCTAAACTCTCCAAAACTGATTTTTTAGACATTTTAGACAAAATGTACCGTGGTACATTAGAAATTCAACCCTTCATTTTGACGTACAACTTCTGAAGTGAGAGCAGTTCTTCGATCCAGTTAAACCATCAAGTTATACAGTACATTTTTGCAACATAACAACTCACTACTTTACCAAACCCCAAGAAACTTAACACCAGGTCCAGCTGAGAGACTCAAACAAAAAGAAATTCTGACTTAAGAATAATTTAAATTTCTTAAATAAACTTACAATAATACAATAGAATACTAACTTCTAAAATATATGCAGCATTAAAAATCATATTCTCATAATAAGTGGGGACCTCCACTGGAGGCCTTCCCATATTCATATATCATGTTCATTAATTAGTTATTACATGTTTTTGTATGTAATTTGTGTACATTTATTGTTATCATGTACTAGGTATTACCAGACCATTATATGTACCAAGTAGTGCACAATAAGTTGTCATTATAAAAAAGAAGACCAAATATAGTTACAGGATTATTTTGTATCCTTTAAAAGAAAATTTGCACTTACAACATTAATTACATACTAATTATAGCAAAAAGTAATTTAAGTTATAAACTTACCTTTGACTCTTAACAATTTGATACAAACAATTGTTAATAACAAAAATTTGACCTCCATTTCTGGAGCTGCCTGTCTGCAAATTGTGCACTATACAGAAGTGATTATCTGAAGTGCTACTCCCCCTAACAGCTGATATAGGTTTATCTTTGTTTGAGCTAATTTTTTCCTACAGGTTTATATTATTAAGTGTACTAGTGTTACAATGAAATGAAATGTTAAAATGAATCTTATAAAACATATAGATCATATATTTATAATATTATTTCTTGATGTTCTGTTTAACCAATCAATTATTTATACAGTACTCAGAATTTATTTCAGTTTTGCAATTTATTCATGTAACTTCGTTCTATAAATTTTTTCAATACTTTTTCTTCGCTTATCAGTATCATAAATCAGTGGAGTATGTTATAAATTGTTACCCGCCTCAGTGATAGCGTACTAGGCTTTCACCCCAAGGACCAGGTTCTAAGGCTTGGCATTTTCATACACTATAAATCATCCCCATTGTATTCATTAGACCAAGTGTGCACAATAGTCAAATGTTAAACACCAAAAAAAAAAAAAAAAATGTGTTATAAATTGTTAGTACAATAGAGGACATAACAAACTTGAATTGGCCTTCCAATTGACGAAAGAAACATACAATAAGAAATCCCTTTCATGGGGGTCCAAAATTAAACATTATTAAACAGTGATCAAGCCGGAAGCACTGTACGCAGTAGAAACATTAACCATGAATCGCATAGGCCAGATAGAAAAGCTTGAAGTAACGGAAAGGAAAATCTTAAGAAAAATTATAGGAACAAAATTTCAGGATAATAAGGTTGTATATATAAGAAATGAAGCTCTCTATAAGAAAATTGAAAAACTGTCAGATACTATGAGAAAAAGGAGAATAAATTTTTACGGCCATCTTCTTAGAATGAACTCCAATAGATTGACGAAACAGGTGTTTGATTTTTTCCATAATCGTAAAACAAAACGAACTGGTTTAAAGAAATTGAAAAAGACCTAATAGAATTAAAAATTACAGCAAATTCACTGCTTGACCAAACTGCTAAGATAAGTACCAAGGACGAAAGAATAAGATTCCAAGATAAAACCAAAATAAGACCTAAACCTATCATTTCGGAAGAGGAGAGGAAAAGAAGATCGGAAAGAATGAAGAGCTACTGGGAACAAAGTAAAGTACAGCGCGCAAGAAATGATTGATTCAGCGTACCCCAAAGAGGGTGAAACGAAAAGAAGAAGAGGACTAACCATTATACTCAAAATCAAATAAGATTTCAAAAAAATATATGTATATTTAGGTTGTCAAGACAAGTAGTTATTGATTATGAGTAATAATATATTATGCATACTACGAAAAATCAATGAAATTGATTAATAGGAACATTTTACAATAATTAAATGTATTTAAGAGTGTTGTTGAACCACCAATAGTTGAATTTTTTAAAGGACCCGGATTAGAAGAGATCAAAAATGCTTAACATATAGTTGCCTAACATATATATATATATCAAGCTCTTTCACACACACACACACACACACACACACACACACACATTATATATATATATATATATATATATATATATATATATATATATATATATATATATATATATATATATTGAAAGCTTTCCTGGATTTTAATGAATTTTCATAATAAATTTTAATATAAACCTTTTAATATAAATTTTTTAATGCAGACAGCAGCATTATATGATTTCAATTTGTATGCACTTGATCAGTTCATATTTGGACTTATTGTCCCAAAACAACTCCAATGACAATGGAACTACCTCTTTTAATAACTGAGGTTATTAGAAAATAAGTTACTGTAGCAGTTCTCAATGTAAAATCCAAACACAAAACCATGAAACTTACACAAATCACAATTTCTGAAACAAAATTTCTATGTATGTAAATACAATGAGGATTCATTTTCTTAATTTCAGTACTTATATTTTTTTTTATTTCATAATTTTTACTTTTTATCAGTCTATGCAGATTTTTATTGTTGCAATGGTAGAATCAAATTTTTAAAGAATAAATATGTTTATATTTTTTTTTAATTCATGGTTATATTGAAATTGATCAACAAAACTAAATAGGTAAACCTGTAAAAATTATATTATGAAAATAAATTTTCGTGTCAAGTTTGATTTTTGTGCATCGAAATGTGTGTTTTCATGATGTTATTCAGTGATATTTGTTTTTGGAAATACATCTCCATTATGTTAGTTATATGTGACAACTATTAATTTTTTCCGATGCAATTATTTTTTTTTTATTTTGTAATTATAATTGACGTAACATAGAAAATAAATTGTACAAAAAACAGAATGCCTGTTTATTTTTATAGTATTTATATAATCTATTTGGAAAAAAATCAATATTACATTTATTCACTAAAACATTAGTTTGCAATTATTGAAAAAGCAAAGAAACAATTACTTGAATTGGAATTTTTAAATTATTTATGTTATAAAATGTATAAATAGGAAAATATAAACTGGTAAAATTAATATAAATCCAGCCTTATTTATGATTTTTGCTAACATTCGCCATTGCCGTCCACCATCTTCTTTTGACACAAGGGATAGACTTTCATAATCTCCTGTTGCCTGTAAATATAAACTTATTAATTCAGTTTTTCTGAATAAAACATTTTGTAACATTTATGAAAATTATAACATTAAACAAATTTTAATTTTTTGCAAAAAAAATGCAAGTCAAAATATTCTTATTTATAAAACCATAGTGTAAAAAATTATTCTAAAAACCATATATCATGTCACTATATTGATATGAATGAAAAAAGACATTAAACGTTATTTATACAAAATTATTACTGAAGAAAGCCTTTACCATTTTTTAAAAATTGTGTAATTTGCAACTAGTACAAAAATAGTACAGATCAAGCAAGTACTTTCACATTTATACTATTTATAATAACAAAGCTATAGTTATAATAGTTGTTGTGTGTATTGTTCCAGTCAGTAGCTGTTGTATCAGCATTAAAAACAGTTTCCATGCATCACTTTTGCTTAAAGTGTTTTACAATAATTAACACATGTAAACAGTTGTAAAATTATTTATTTCACAAATAAATATTTTTTGCCTATATTTCATATCATACAAACCTAACCTCACCATATTGACTTACCTTAAGATCACCATGTGTAAGTAAAACTAACTGAACGATTCTATTGGTCAGTATTATGTTTGACAGAGTTTGCAACCAGGAAGGCTTACTTGACCATCGAGTCATACAACGTGTTGTTACTGTCAGAACAAATAAGATGGTGCTTAGGATCAAACTACCCGAGTAGAAACGCACTGTAAAATATAAATCATGTGTTACACTAATACACATACAGTAAAAATAATATAAAATACTAGCCAGAGCTTATACACAGGTTTTTTTTGGTAAATAGTTGAGTAAGACATGACTTTAGGGATTACATTAAATTAACGTGTGGGGTTATTAAGTGAACTTGTAATTGTAATAACATAAGAATATTGTATAATAATTAAATGTACTTAAAAGCGTTGTTGAACCACCAATAGTTGATTTTTTTAAAGGACCTGGAAGAGAATGTAAATGGAAGAGTGTGTAAATACACACACACACACACACACACACACACACACACACACACACACACACACACACACACACACACACACACACACACACACACACACACACACACACACACACACACACACACACACACACACACACACACACACACACACACACACACACACACACACACACACACACACACACACACACACACACACACACACACACACACACACACACACACACACACACACACACACACACAGCTTTCCTGGATTTTAATGAATTTTCATAATAAAATTTAAAAAAACTATGTTCCTTACTAAAATTCCGTCTTGAAACGTTTTAAAAAGATAAAATATATTTAATAGAAATGAGGTGAAATGAAACAAGCACTTTTGAAAAGGACAAAAAATTCATCCATCTTCTAGTTCTTTAAGATTTTCCACACTAGTCATCAGATTTTCCATTAATAGTATGTGAAGGTGCATCATTAAATGCCCAATTCTAGACAGCAATTTCATATAGGATTCCAGCTTGGTCTGAGGAGTCACTGATTTTAGTTTATGAGCACTATGTTTACATAAATAACATATAATACTACATAAGCATTAAGTTTTGTATTAGTAATTATAATTCGATGCTTACCAATTTTTGGTATATTTTTACCATTTGAATGAATTTTGAATGCAAGGTATGATGTGTACAGGCATTGAAGCAGTACTATCATACATATAACAAATATTCGTTGTGAGCTATCTGGGTTAAGCCAAAAAACTGCTGCAGATAATACCACCAGTGCTGAAAAACAATTGAAAATGTTTAAATATTTTGTACTTGTAACTTTACTTAACTTTTCAACATACATTGCAGCATTTATACAAAATATAATCAATAAATCTGTCAAGTTTATGCTGATACCTTACGTTGAAGGTCCTTAGGTGGTATTTTTTTAATTATCATTGTTTAATCATACCTTTACTGAAAACTAAATGAAAATTTACTCAATATAAATTATAAACTTAAATACCATTTTAAAATAATAAACTTTTTTTTATGTTCTTTAATAAAAAAAAGAACATTACCTAATTATAAGATTTATAAATAATACAAAGAGGAACAAAAGTACTACATAGATGTTCAATTTTTTGTCCTCTGAAATCCAGTATTAACACTATATATAACTTGAATTTTGTAAATACACACACACACACACACACACACACACACACACACACACACACACACACACACACACACACACACACACACACACACACACACACACACACACACACACACACACACACACACACACACACACACACACACACACACACACACACACACACACACACACACACACACACACACACACACACACACACACACACACATACATATATATATATATATATATATATATATATATATATATATATATATATATATATATATATATATATATATATATATATATATATATATATATATATATATTAATAAACCAATAATTATTTCTTACAGTGATTTTACATTATTATCAACCCCTTTTTGTATCTCTTGATTTCAAAATAAAATTAATACCACTGTTTACTTTTGGTTTTTTTGCTTTGGACACTTTACGAAACAATTAAGCAAATTTTTTGACATACCAAGTAGGCAACAAAAGGGTAAAAAAATGAATCATTTAGATTTCTTAGTATATATTGAAAAACACAAAAAATATCTTAAGAAATTAAAGGATTATATAAACTAACAAGTATTTGCTTATTAAAAAAATTTTGTTTAAATTAGACTTACCAAAAGCAGGAGTAACATAGCTGAAAACCAAAACTGATGCTCTACGTTTTATTTTAAATGTTAGAGTAATTCCAACATTGTAAAATGTTTCATTAGGGTCTGAATGATTGTAAACTGTAATATTTCTTCTTGCTGAATAATCGAGCAACTCCCATTCTGGATTATGTTTATAAGCATGTAAAATCATTCCCTGCAACACAAAATATTTAAAAACATAAGTAGCTTATTTTATATTTGATGAAATGGATTATTTATATATTTATTTAATTGAATTTGTTATATTAATATTAGTATGTTATTAATTAGTCGTACAGTATTACTTAGCATTATTTGAACAAGTTGCAAGGGTTATGTGGAAAATAAATAAATTAAAACCCACAGTTTACAATTTTAATTTATTGTGATAACACTTAAAGTGTTCTGTGTGTGGGGTGTATGTGTGCACGTTCACACACACACACACACACACACACACACACACACACACACACACACACACACACACACACACACACACACACACACACACACACACACACACACACACACACACACACACACACAAACATATATATATATATATACACACACACACACACACACATGCGCACGCATGTGTGTGTAAGAACTGACATGCAGTAATACAAAGGCATTTTTTTAATTTTATGAAAGATAGCTGACAGCATTTGCAAGATAACTTCAAGTTTTTTGGAGCATGAATTTAACTTATAACAAGAATCTAACTTATTTGAGATTGATTTTTTTTTTAATTAATTTTTTCATGACCTGCAACTTTTATTTATCTAACAAATATAGTATACTGACTTGCATTATGAATCTTACGAAATATATCAACAATTTTTTAAACTTATTTTTAGAAATAGAGTTCTGTTTTTCCCAAATGCAAATTTTCTTAATTACTATCAAAAAATTTTTGGTTATTTTTTTCTTTTTAAGGAAGCAAACAATATGTTTATTTTGTTTGAATGCTTTGTTAAAGGCTGTTTGTAATTAAACTGTATGAAAACCATTAAATCTATTTTTGTTGGATGTTTCATATAGTTGCTATATCCATAATATTGTATTTAGCTGAGTATCATAAGTTTTTACACTATTCTAACACCATTTTGTTTCATTACCAAATTGTACAATATTATAAATTCGTACATTTCTGAGAAGTACATAGTCCATTTTATTACCAGTGTATTGTTTAGATATAAATACAAGTTCACAAGAATTTTCATCAAAAGGCCAATTTGTAAAGTTTGGCACACAGTAGCCTTTCATTGTGATTTTTGTGAAAGTAGTAATACGTCCAATGTATGATACAACTACTCTATCAAAGTTCTCCATAACAGGGCTTTCATCTAACCTGAAAAAACCAACAAAAAAAATCAGTCAATTATGTCTATAAAATATGTGTATAAATTAAATATATAATTTGTTTTTTCTTAAATACGAGGTATGTCCAGAAAGTAAGTTCCGTTTCAATTTCTCTATGGTGCAGCGCTGCGATCGTTGTTCCACACATGTGCGGTAGACACTCTGTATCAAGGAGAAAAATCGTGCGCCATTTTGAGATCGCTGTCAGCCACGTACACTTTGTTGTATTTAGTTACAATGTCGGTGTTGATTGAAAATCCTGCCGCTTGTGAAATCAGATCTGTGATTCGTTTTCTGAATGCTAGGAAAGTGAAACCAATTGAAATTTATCGGCAAATTTGCGAAGTTTATGGACAAAATGCGATGAGTGATTCAATGGTGAGAAGATGGGTCCGACAGTTCAATGAAGGACGTAGTGAAGTGAACGATGAAGAACGAAGTGGGCGTCCATCTTTGGTTACAGAAGAACTGGTTCATGTGATTGATGACAAGATCCAGGAAAACCGCAAGTTTACAATTAGTGCTCTGCTATGGAATTTCCCCAAATCTCACGATCACTAATTCATGAAATTGTTACCGAAAAACTGAAATTTAGTAAACTTTGCTCATGTTGGGTACCAAAGATTCTTACTGAGCAACACAAAACAAACCGGATGGGTAGTGCACTTCAGTTTTTGACCCGTTATGATGAAGGCGGCGAAGAATTTCTGACACAGATAGTCATAGGAGATGAAACTTTGATTTCTTATGACACCCCTAAAAGTAAGCGGCAATCAATGGAATGGAGACACACTTCATCCCCAGCAAAGCTTAAGCCGAAACAAATCTTGACACCTCGAAAAATTATGTGCACAGTGTTCTAGGACTGGAAAGGCATCTTACTCATTGATTTCTTACCGCGTGGTCAAACAATCAAAGCAGATGTTTATTGCGAGACATTTATGAAATTGCGCCGCGTAATACAGAATAAGCGCCGAGGATTGCTGTCAAAAGGTGTTGTTTTTCTTCACGACAATGCATGACTACACACTGCAAAGGTGACGAAAAACCTCCTACAGCGATTTGGCTGGGACGTGTTTGACCATCCTCCGTACACCCATGACCTCTCTCCTAGCGACTTTCATCTGTTCTTATATCTCAAGTCTTTCCTTGGCGGTCAACACTTCAACAATGATGAAGAGCTGAAAGAAAATGTTTCCCACTGGTTGAAGACACAGGTGGCAAACTTCTATGAAGAAGGTATACAAAAACTTGTGCCACGCTATGACAAATGCCTGCAAAATTTCGGCAGTTATGGGGAAAAGTAGTTTAAGAGTTGTAGAATTTTGTGCAATAAATAAATTTTCTGTATCTTTACACAATTTAATTTTATTACCAAACGGAACTTACTTTCTGGACATACGTCATACAAATGAGTTAACTATTTGTAATTTTAAAACAAGTTATCTTGACAGAACACCTCACTTGTCAAAATAAATCATGCAAACCCAATTTTTGTCACCTTCAAATATTGCAAAAATTGCTTTGAAAGCTACAAATAAACCAACAAAACTTATAAAAACTGGTTTATCAGATTTTGGTATTTAGTTCAAATTTATACAAGATAATAGATAGGGCTTTTTTGAATCCCTCTCTCTCTCTCTCTCTCTCTCTCTCTCTTCTCTCTCTCTCTCTCCTTCTCTCACTCTCTCCCTCCCTCCCTCTTTCTCTTTCTCTCTCCCTCTCTTCCTCTCTCTCTCTCTCTCACTCTCTCTCTATTTCTCTCTCTCTCTCAATCTCCCTCTCTCTCTCTCTCTCTCTCTCTCTCTCTCTCTCTCTCTCTCTCTCTCTCTCTCTCTCTCTCTCTCTCTCTCTCTCTCTCTCTCTCTCTCTCTCTCTCTCTGTCTCATATATATATATATATATATATATATATATATATATATATATATATATATATATATATATATATATACCATAAATAATAACAAGTCAACAAAAGAAGTGGTAACATATACAAAAACAGGATGGTACTAGAAACCACTAAACTGAATTCTGAACAGAGCGGACTTGAGAAAACCTCTTGTTTGATGGCATAGCTACAGTTAAATGAATTAACCTTCTAAATGCAAGTCGAGGACAATGAAGTAATGTAAGTAAGTGTAGTTAAAACATTCAGAAAAGCCAGTAATAACAGCAACACTGGAGAATGTAACTTTAACCGAGTTTTAAACAAAAGTGTATGTAAGAGACACTGAATTAATATCAGTCAATAGATGCACAAAATAAGCTTTAATTTCATTGGATTGTACAAAGCTTGGATTGATAGTAAGAAGAAAAACTTCTTTATCATAAAAAAATGAATAAGTGAAATTTAAAGTCATATTACAGAACTTAAAAGACTATATTTATGTTTGTAAAAAACTAATACTACACTCTTTCTAATAAATGTAAAATGCGCATATTTTGAAAGGATTCAAAACTTAAGCATGCACACAAAAACACACACACACACACACACACACACACACACACACACACACACACACACACACTATTTTCTTAACAACCTCTCAGTATATATTCTAGAAGTGATGTTCACTACACATTGCACAGTCCCTGGTCTTACAATGACAACTGATCTAATATCTCATTATCCAATGAAAATTTATTAATAATGTGAATAATAATAACACTGGCAGTAATACTTCATTAACAAAAATTACCGTTCTTCTAATCTATATACTTAAAAATCAAATTTGAATTGATTAGTGATATTTTTCAAAAAGTTTAAAATTTTCATAAATAAAATGTTTAAATTTAATTACCAGTTAAGAAGCATTAAATCAGGAGTCCAAATCATGTTTGACTGAATATCAATGTACCTTCTGTTATAAAGTTTACGATCCCAACTTATTCTTGAATCATTCCATGACTGAAAATGATAAATGCAACAAAACATCCAAAAATATTTATGTGTAGATAGTTATTCATCAATAGATAGATAGATAGTAGAAATAGATAGTGTTCAAGTTATTCATATTCAGTACTTGTATATACTTTATATATTTATTAGTTTGTAAATATTAGTGTAATTTACAATAAATTGTTCAATAAACACAAGTATAGTTTATATTAATTTATTATAGCCAATTTTTTTTTACTAATATTAATTTGTATTATATTTTCTTCCAAAGTAAAAATCATTGAACTTACAATATAATGAATACTAACAACAACAAAATTAATTTTTATACAACTGTTGTGCGATTTTTAAATTTTACTTACAACAAAATATTTGTTATATATAAACAACAAGAAACAAACAGTTAACTTCTTCTGTAAAAATGTATTTAAATTCTTCTCATAAATTAGAATTTTCTTTTTTTTATTTGTTCAATGCCAATTTAAATCTTAATTTACAAAGTCGTTGGGGCTGTTTGCAAACTATTATCACTCTACCAGATATTCCATTACTCTAATATCACCATATTCTTGTTACCAATAATCAATATATTATTATAAAAACGTTTTTTACAATCTTTAAATAATTTCTGTTATTAAATGTTCATTAATAACACCCAGGCTAACTTTAAAGTTTGTAGTTGATTATTAACATAAATTAAATGAGAAAAAGTTAATGAATGAAAATGAATGAGCATATAAGACACATAAAAATGTATAAATATTACTGATTCAGTCTATAACTCTGATGGTAGTTGATCATGAAGGCCTTACAAGAAGCTTTATATAATTAGACCACACTTAATTATAATTAATAATAATAGAAAAAGTTAATTCTTGATCTGTTGTTTGAATAATATTTGAATGTTTCATGAATTTGCTCAAAAGAATATTTATTAATTAGTTGAGCTTTTGAAATAAGATAATGTTTTCATTAAAGTCACTTTTATATTAATTTGAATACAGAAATTTTATTTATCAATAAGAAAGTAAAAGTTATTCATATATTAGGTAAATCTCACCAAACGGTAGATATATATATATATATATATATATATATATATATATATATATATATATATATATATATATATATATATATATATATATATATATATATATATATATATATATATATATATATATATATAGAGAGAGAGAGAGAGAGAGAGAGAGAGAGAGAGAGAGAGAGAGAGAGAGAACTTATTCCCCTTTAAGTTTTCATTAAATGTACTTGAACAATTTCATAATGAAATAACTTAATAAACATCTTAACACAAATGTCATTCAGGGCACTGGATATAGCTTCTGATCATCTTGGTGTTCTGTCCAACACTGTTTTGGCTTAGATTACATATGCAAACATTTTCAAAGTTGGCCTATGATATTACTCCACACTATATTTTGGATTAATTTAATTTTCACATTGACCTTTATGAATAATTGATAATTATTGATTCATAGCTCTTTGAGAAGGCCAAGATTAGATCAAATTCAAACTAGAAGAAGGGTAAATATAACTCCAGGCACTGTCATCAACAGACCTTTTGTGCAACTATATATCTTGAGTACTAGTTTAGCAGATTGATGCCCTTAGTAAGTTCCAACAATTCACTGACTAGCTCATACTGCTGAAGATCCCGAGGGTGTTGGAAACAAAAAACTCCTAGCCTCTTACTATCTTTTTTTTTAACGTCCGACTATTGTGCACACTCTGGCTAATGCAGGCGATCGGATAATTTATAGCATATGGAAACGCCAAACCCTGGCGGGAATCGAACAAGGGTCCTCGGAGTGAAAGCCCAGTACGCTATCAACTAACCAAGGCGGCTCTCTTAATAACAAGAGCCTCACAATCATGAATTATGTGTCCTGTAGTTACCGCCTCTTCCCTACAAAACCTACACATGGTTTCTCCATGGTACATACCTATTACATTATGTGCACCCACAGACCACAGTGTCCAGTAATGAGACCCATGATTTTCCTGAGTAGTTCTCTGCTTAAGACGTCTGCTGCCCCTTTACACCCTCCATTTTGAACCCTGCTTAAAAGGCACTTACTAGGGAATGCCCATGAAGATTATCCCCATCTTGCATTGTGTTTTTTATTAGTCCACCTTTTTGTTCCTCATTAATAGCAGACCTGGCCAATGGCAGAGAAATCCCTAAAGCCAGCTTAGGTCCAATAAACCCTGATGCAGATCCCATTCCAGCCAATCGGTCTGTTTCCTTGTCACCCTCAACTCCCTTATGCCCCAGAACCTAGTGAAGATTTACATAGGTAATAAGGGACAGAGCATTGAGTTTCTTCCAACATTCCCAAACCAGCTTGGACTTAATTGTAGAACCTACAAGTGCTTTTATTGCTGCCTGACTATCAGTATTAACATGAATAAAAAGGCGAAAGATTTATACGATTTGAAGGGAGACCAGGCGATGATAACCACATTGGTTTTTCGCCGGGGAAAAAAAACCTTAATGAAAGCCTTCTTGAAGGTTTATTTCAAGCTCTCCTGAATGCAGTCATTTATGGCCATTACTTTAGTCTGGAGTACTGTTGCATGCAGTCCCAGGGTAACAACTTTCATCAACCTGAGCCTCAGGCAGTACACCCCAGCACCAATACCTGTCTTTGCTTGGAGCCATATATATGCCATAATATATCTCTAGATTTTTCCAAGACATGTTCGCCACCCTCAATCATCAACTTGACAACAAAGGGTCTAGAGCACATTTGTCGTTTGACCATCTGTTAAATCCCCATCATTATAATCAGGTCACTGATCATTTCTGTGAATCTAGCATGTCAAAAAGTTGAGGAAAGCCATACATTACCTTCCTGCAGTCTGTATGCTGCTTTATGTGCCTCCCTCATGATATAAAGGTTAATGGGGTGGAGGAACCTAAGAACGATCTCCATAGCTGCCGTTTGTGTCATGTTCATAGAGCCAGTAATGCACATCAAGCCAGCCTCTGTCTGGTGTCAGAACCCATGTTTTACCAACAATTCTTCTAACTGTCATCAATGACTTGTTAGCTTTCACCATGATGTACCCAAGATGAGCAGGTTAATTTGGTGTCCAACACCAAGCCTAGGTACCTCACCTCGTTCACAACAGGGTTTGTCTCTCCTAAATATGCAAAAACAGCTTAAGACCTTCTAAATATGGGATGATTCTCTTCATAGTAAAAGGAAGAAGAGTTGTTTTCTTATGGTTATCCCTAGGTTCTCCTGATGACACAAGGTTTCCACTAGTGATAGGGCTTTCTTCATGAATGAGATCCATAAAAAGATTACAATTACAATTGAAATGAATTTGTTTGGAGAATATGTTTGAGAAATCTTTGGGAAATTTTTTTTTGTAACAAATGATATGAAAGTCACAATAACATTTTTCTAAGTTAAATCCTAATGAACCCTTTATTCATAGCTATTTATGGAAGTGTTACAAAAAAATCAAACATTTTGGTACAGGATATTCTGTGAGTGCACCCTTGCTCTAAATTTATGATTCTGAATATTCTGCCTTTAACTGAAATAATGTTTTTAAAATGATAACAGTTATTTTCTTTTTCAAAGATTTAGATCTTCCCGACCTTGTTTAACTTCTTCCTCAGACTAACCATTTATAAATTAATATTTTCTATAAAAATCCTTGTAACATGATATTATTTTAAAGAAAAAACATTATTATTTAAAAAATGTATGATGTAATATGATTATATTTTTACAGAAGTTATTATAGTTACAAAGACATTATAACATTTCTAAACTTTAAAAAATTGAATCATTTATAAATAGAAACAAATCTGGTTTGTATATTTTCTTACATCAATACAGTGAAATAAAATATGATATTTAACAAAAGTCATTAAAAATGGCAATTTTTAACATTAGTGTTTAATTTAAAAATATAAATGATAAATTTTATTAACACTTACGAGTGTCATCCATGTTGTAAGTTTCATAGTGGCGCTGGTATCCAGCTGAAACAAAACCTCTTGATTACTTTTAGGTATTAAACTAGCAAGTGATACATTTAAAATAAAACTTTAATATTTATTATGCTGATATACACAGTGTACAATGCTTATCTGTATAATGTGGACAAAATTTGATGAGCAGATTTTGAAAAAATGTAATCTCCCCACTATTCTTTATTGTGAATATTCAGATTTTTATTAATAGCTCTTGAATTAATGTTTTTAAGATATAGTGCTGTTAATGACTTTTTTATTCAAAATATGTATATATAAAAATTAATTATGTAAGTGCTCTTTATTTCTAAGAAAATTCATAACAGCCCTTTATATTCCCATTGCATTATAATGTTAAAATACTTTTTTGGCTCCACAAGTTTAATTATTGGCTCTACAAGTTTTATTACTTAATAATACTATATAATATTACACTATTATAATATTATATATAATATGACCGAAGTAATACTGTATAGTAATTTTACCAACAGACCTAAAAAATTATCATTAAAAATATTTAAAAGGTAAAACCTTACATATTCAATCAGTACTGGAATGAAGACTAAATAAATTTCAGTTTTATTTGAGTTTGGTTGTGAGAACTTGTCATAGTTACAGAATTTGCTATCGATAATCCGCTGTTCTACACTTGCATCACAAGCTCCTGAAATAAAAAAAATGTGTTCAGTTACACAATATATCTTGTGTCTTAAAATAATGTTTACACAAAATAGTAAAAAAAAAAACAGAAACCAAAGTAAAGAGATCATTAAAAACTACAAAAAATTTCACTCAGAAACAAAAGCTTCAAAAATCTCAATAAATTTATCCAATTAATAAGAAAATATTATTATTTCTTCAATCCTAAATGATTTGGATATAGAAGAGGATGAATAGAAATTTAAGACTAAATGTTAGAAATACATGAAAAAGCAGTTGTATTTTTATGAATAAACAAAAATTAAATAATCTTGTTGTGAGAAATGAAGAAGATGAAGGATGATTTAGTTTAACCTTTAGAAATATGATTTTTTTAAATCTTGGATGAAGTTAAAAGTTATAGATTAAGACAGAAGTTTCAATAAATATTTATCTACTTTTGTTTTAGAAAGTTATGCTTCCAATTTCATTTTGAAACCTTGTTTTTTTCTAAATGATCGTAAGGATATTCTTATGATTTGAAAATGCCAGTACAGTTTTTAAGTAGTACTATATATGTAAAGTTGTGTTAAACATTGAATTAAACCCAAACAATTAAGTATAATTGCAACAGTAAACAGTTAGACTCCAACAGTTAAACTCCAAACAGTAAAGTGCACAACTTGAGACAGACTGTTAATAAATATTAAAAATTTAGTATGGTAAAAATAGTACTTCAATAACCTGATATTATGTAACACATTTGATGCTGAACAATAACAAAAATTATGGTACTTTGGATAAATACTCAAGCTTAATGCAATAGACAGCAAGACGTGTCATGGCATCCTCAAGCTTCTTCATTAATCTGTTTGGATTTTGGATGTAAAGAGGCTATGTTGCTGCAAGAGATTAACTCTTTTTTTCAGTATTGAAACCTACTCTACTGAAACATCTGTGCATAGAAAACAAATAATACTGAAAGAAATGGTTTATTATAGTCGGCCAATAAAAATAATTCTGTGATATGTGCATAAAGCAAATAATATGTGCATGGAAAATTTTCAAAATTAGTCAGCTCTATGTACAAACTCCTAGTTAAAACCAAAATTTCAGGCTAAGGGGCTAAATATACAAATTGCATATTTAGACAAACAAAATTTACTACTTCACATATTCCGTTTAAAAAATGAGCACATCTTCAGAATACTTGTTCAAGGTTTACAGTGCATGTGACACTAATATAGTAATGGATAAGGTACATAAATTAGGGTATAACCCCGTGCAAATGAATCCAGTTAAACAACCTCAACCTGTCACTAAACTTTCCCTGCCTCTATTTTTGTTTATCTGAAACCAATGAAGGCATTTATAAAACCAACAGCTTATATCATACTGATATTAAGGTAGAACCTTCAACACCTAAACGGATGCAATTCAATGTTTAAAATGGCAGGAGTACGGTCACAAGAAAAACTAATGCCACAAAACAACCTCCTTGTGTCAAATGAGATTATGAACATTCATCTGATATATACACTAAACCCACTACAACAACTCCAATATACATCAGTTGTAAAGGACAACATACTGCTAATTACAATAACTGCCCTCTTCATATAAAACTCCAGCTGATAAGAATGTCATATAATCAAACACATTCAGTAATTATTAGTAGGTAATAAGCCAACTTGTGCTCAAATAACCAAATCAAACCAGGATCGAAATATTTAATCACCTAATCAATAGAATAACCTCAATCCTACTACTTCTTTAAACTTTAACGCAAATGTTCTCACAACTTCCTCCACCTTTATTGAAAAAGTAAAGTATTGAAAAAGTAATTATGTAACACTTGTAAAGAATCAATAGAAATATAAACATAGGAAATGGTCAGGAAACCAATAACAAGTATTTTGAATTACAACATTTACAAAACACATATAATGTTGATATTATATGTGAAACCAAATTAGTGCTACATATATAAGGATGTAATATTTACCAATATTACAATAGTTGTCAATGACAAACTACTATCCATAATGTAATCAGAATTTCAAATTGATCTAATTGCTCATATACAAATAAACACATTCAGTAAAAAAAAATATCAAATAGGATCATTTTTTTCAGCCTCATCAAACAGACATAGACAAATAAAATTGTTGAGTGCTTTTTATTGAAATTCGAACACATTTTTTACTTAGAGGAGATTTTAATAGCAACCATCTACAATCCAAACTATCTACATCCTGCAACCATCTACATAGTGTTTGTGTACCTATGCTCAATGGCAGTCTGTCACCTGAATCTAGAGTTTGTGTACCTACGTGAACCTAACTTTCTTATTTTTAAACCAGACATTAGCTAAATCAAAACTTATTAAACACACTTTCTCTTGGAATTTGTACGCATCAATTCCAGTCTCTCTTACAAATACATAAATACCATTAAAGACACCAACAGACCTTGATAAGGCAGTTAGCATTTAAATAAATAGTTGATAACCAACATTTTTTTCAAATTTCAACTACAACAAAAAAACAACATATGAGACATTCTAACTATTCTTTTTCTCTACATAACAAACAACTTCATGCTATAAAAAAAGAATGCAGAAAACTCTGGAAGGTATCCTACTTACGATCTAGAATCTAAATTATTAAATCTACAAGACAACTAAGGATACCATAGCTTTAAAATATGAACACCAAACTGCTTTATAAAATCAACTATCTACTGTTAATACTCAAGATGGATCTCTATGGAGGAAAATTAAATATTTAATAAAACAAAGAAAAAAAGAGTTCCTCTGCTTAAGATCAGTAACAATTAGTATTTTATGCCTGAAGAAAAAGTTAATGCTTTCTCAAATATACTATGTATAACTAGCTTAAACTTTCTAAAGATCATGATAAAGATTTTACTTGTCATACCAAAATAAATAGATCAACCTCTTCAGTTAAGTCCATTCTATGAATTCTTTACACCTGCTCAAGTCAGAAATATAATAATCACATCTCCAATAAAGAAAGCTTTTTGTTGTGACATGATAACCCATGAAATGTATACCAAGAAAGTTGCCAGTTCTTGTAACACAGATATATAATACAATCCTTTGACTAACTTACCTTCCTCAAAAATGGAGACATGAATTAATAATCATGATTCCAAAACCACAAAAATGATCCTAAAAGTTATTAACCTATCAATATTTTCCATAAATTTGGAACAGTTCTTTCTGCCTAAATTACTGACACATATTGGACACACTGCTAAATATACAATGTTATTTCAGGTCTCATCATTTATGCCGAAAACTATTCAACAGAATTGTAGATCATATCCTTGATACTTTCAAAATAAGAAGGATTTGTTTCCTTGTATTGTTTCTGGATACAGAAAAAGTATTCAACAAGGGTGATATGGTGGGTTGTTACACATATTGAAACATTTCTTCCTGACACATACTATCAAATCACAATCATATATTTCCAAATAAAGTTTTTCAATAAAATGTGAAACATTTCAGCCTGAGTTGTAATGATTTTAAAAGCCAACCCCGTAAAAGTTTAATATTAAAAATTATAATGTTATTTGTTTCTTTTGCTTAAAAATTAAAATATTAGAAGTTATAGATTAAGTATGGGCCATAGATAAGCCAATGAAGATGTGATTTTCGTAAAGAAAAATGAAACACCAAAGTGAGATATATGGTAAAAATTTTTTTAATATCCTTAAAATATTTTTTTTAAGGACCAACCTATGTAAAGGTTGGGTATATTTATGCCTCGTGTAGGTCCTACTTATTTTGTATTATATTGTATAATTTTTGAAGGAATTTAGGAATAAATAAATGAAATAATAATTTAGTTGGAGTTTGACATAGGCTACAAAACAAATGACAAGAGAAATAATAAAGTCTACTAGAATATATTATTGCATTAAAAATAAGCAAATATAACATTTGAATATATAAGATTGGACAGTCTAACAGAAAATATAAAAGTTTGGAATAGGATTTAAATTCAAGAATATTAATGATTTAAAGTAACCTAAAGTAGGCTAGAGCTGCAATAGAAGGTAATATGTGCCATACATTTTTAATTATGATTTTAAGTGAAGAGAACTATCCTAAATTACAAATTTCAAATTGATTGTATTGTATTGTATAATTTTTGAAGGAATTTAGGATTAAATAAATGAAATAATAATTTAGTTGGAGTTTGACATACGCTACAAAACGAGTGACAAAAGACATATAAAGTCTACAAGAATATATTATTGCTTTAAAAATAAGCAAATACAACATTTGAATTTATAAGATTGGACAGTCTAACAAAAAATATAAAAGTTTGGAATAGAATTTAAATTCAAGAATATTGATTATTTAAAGTAATCTAAAGTCTCTGCAATTGAAGGTAATATATGCCATTCATTTTTAATTATGAGTTTAAGTGATGAGAATTTTCCTAAATTACAAATTTCAAATTGATTGTAAAATTTGTATTTACAAATTATTATTCATGTGTGAATATAGATATATCTGGACTTCGAACAAATAACCAGAGGTTTCAGACTGATCACAGTAAGTGGGTGCTAAATTAAAAATAAACTAACTTTATTAAAATAATCCACTGTGTTTATCTAAATGTTGCATAAAGTCTGTTCTGAAATAAAAATATAAGATAATTTTTTTTTTTTATAATTAAAGCTTTTTATGCAATATGTTTTTGAGTACCTCAAGGCAATGTATTAAGGCTATTTCTGTACTTAGTTTATGTGGCAGATTTTCCTAAATCTTATGAGTTACATATTCTCAATTTGCAGATAACACAGCAATTCTTAGTGTAGGAAAATGTGAATTAGCAGCATACCAACTACAAACTTTGTGTTGTGAAATCGATAAAGGGAAAAAATTGGAATGTACAAATGAATACTCAGAAATAAAAGGTAGTTAAATTCACTCTTAAAAGGAACAGCAGTACCAGTTGCAGTCTCAGCTAAGTATCTCAGACTAATAATTTTAGACACCAAACTAATATATGGAACCTACATAACCCAAACCTAGTCAAAAAAAAAAAAAATGAATACAAATACTTCAAGTAAAGTATTATTATTCATCTACTTCTATTACATTACAAGACCAAATCATCAACAATACGAGATGTGTATGATTCTTATGAGAATATGGTAATATGGATGTTCTGTGTTTGGATCTGTTTTCAACTCACAAGTAAGAAGAACATAAACTCTCCAAAACTGATTTTTTAGAATTGTAGACAAATGCACCTTGGTATATTAGAAATTCAACCCTTCATTGCGGCTTAGAAATTCCTGAATTGAGAGCAGTTCTTTGATCCAGTTAAAACATCAAGTTATACAGTATATTTTTGCAACATAAGTCACTACTTTACCAAATCCCAAGAAACTTTCCACAAGGTCCAGCAAAAAGACTCAAACAAAAAGATATTCTGATTTAAGAGTAATTTAATTTTCATAATGTAAACTTACAATAGTACAATATGCATGGAATTATAACTTGTAAAATATATGCAGCATTAAAAGTCATATTCTCATAAGTGGGGATCTCCACTGGGGGCTTCCCATATTCATATATCATGTTCATTAATTAGTTACTACATATTTTTGTATGACCATTTGTGTACAATTATGGTTATCATGTACTAGGTATTACCAGACCATTATATGTACCAACTAGTGCACAGTAAGGTTGTCATTATTGAAAAAAGGCCAAATATAGTTACAGAATTCTTTTGTATCCTTTAATAGAACTTCTGCACTTACAATACCAGTTACATACTAATTATTGCTACAAGTAATTTAAGTTATACACTTACCTTTGACTCTTAACAATTTGACACAAACAATTGTTAATAACAAAAATTTAACCTCCATTTCTGGAGCTGCCTGTCTGCAGATTGTGCATTACACAGCAGTGATTATCTGAAGAGCTACTCCCCCTAACAGCTGATATAGGTTTATCTTTATTTGAGCTAGGTTTCTATTATTAAGAGTACTAGTGTTACAATGAAACGAAATGTTAAAATGAATCTAAAAAAAAACATATAGATCATATATTTATAATATTATTTCTTGATGTTCTGTTTAACCAATCAATTATTTATACAGTACTCAGAATTTATTTTGGTTTTGCAATGTATTCATGTAACTTCGTTCTATAAAGTTTTTCAATACTTTTTCTTCGCTAATCAGTATCATACATTAGTGGAGTATGTTAATAATTGTTACCCGCCTAGGTGGCCTGGTTGATAGCGTACTACGCTTTCACCCCAAGGACCGGGTTCGATTCCCGGCCAGGGCTTGGAATATTCATACGCTATAAATCATCCCCATCATCTTCATTAGTCCAAGTGTGCACAATAGTCGGACGTTAAAAAAAAAAAATGTATAAATTGTTAGTACAATAGAGGACTAACCATTATACTCAAAATCAAATAAGATTTCAAAAAAATATATGTATATTTAGGTTGTCAAAACAAGTAGTTATTGATTATGAGTAATAATATATTATGCATACTACAAAAATCAGTGAAATTGATTAATAAGAATATTGTGCAATTATTAAATATATTTAAGAGTGTTGTTGATCCACCAATAGTTGAATTTCTTAAAGGTTCCGGATTAGAAGAGATCGCAAGTGCCTAACATATAGTTGCCTAACATATATATATATATATATATATATATATATATATATATATATATATATATATATATTGAAAGATTTCCTGGATTTTAATGAATTTTTATGATAAATTTTAATATAAACCTTTTAATATAAATTTTTTAATGCAGACAGCAGCATTATATGATTTCAATTTGTATGCACTTGAACAGTTCATATTTGGACTTATTGTCCCAAAACAACTCCAATGACAATGAAACTACCTCTTTTAATAACTAGGGTTATTAGAAAATAAGTTACTGTAGCAGCTCTCAATGTAAAATCCAAATACAAAACCATGAAACTTACACAAATCACAATTTCTGAAACACAATTTCTATTTATGTAAATACAATGAGGATTCATTTTCTTAATATCAGTACTTCTAATTTTTTTTTTTTTTTTTTTTTTTTTTTTTTTTTGATAATTTTTACTTTTTATCAGTCTATGCAGATTTTTATTGTTGCAATGGTAGAATCAAATTTTTAAAG